>LOJH01001222.1:13697-50702 GCA_001685095.1 Ellobius talpinus
TCTATCTATCTATCTATCTTTCTACCAATCTATCAATCATCTTTCTGTCTGCCTATCTACTCATGTGATATATTTTCCTTGACAGTACAGCAAGACTCACTTCAACTATACTACTCTGGAGTAAATATTTCATATACTATACTGCTTTCTAAGCATGCTTTGATCTAGGACTTTTCCCCCTTTGACAAATAGATTGGTTCATCATGTGAAGCAATAGAGGAACCTATATATGACCAAAGATTTTCTTTTACACTCAAACATACATACATTCAAAACAATGGTGGGCATCACAAAACTTCATTTTGCTTCACCACAGATTTTATTTTGGTCGGCGACATTTAGAAATCTTCTAAATCTTTTACTTATGCTTGAAGCCAATATATTCTCATCTGTTTCTCTTTATACACACTAAAATGGAATAGAATTGGGTTTAAAAGCAGTGTATTCTTTGAGGCAAAATAAATTACAAGCAAGCCTTGCAGATAGTAGCTAGGTAAATTGATTTCTGTGTACAAAATGTCCTTTCCCTGATTTCTTGATAAAATTTTAATGTTATACATGTTGGAACTATTAAACATATCCTCAGAGCAGGAGACTTTTATTGGTGTTGCAGTTTTTCTTTTATCACTTGTTTTGTTAAAATTTTCACAATACAATGAAAATTGGAGCTGATTATGCTTCTGAGAAACAGAATGATAACCACGACCATAGGGACTTTAATTCTATATCTTTGTTTGCCGCTGCACTACTAGGTCTAAGCACAGGGCGGAAGCAGGATTAGGGTGTGCTCTAAGGGCGGAAGCAGGCTTAGGGTGTGCTCTAAGGAAAAGAGACACAGAATTCCAAGTCCTATTAAAACTGGACTTGCTGCCAATGAGAACCCAAAGATTTAAGAAAGTAAAGTATTAAGTGCAGGAAAATAACTAAGTCATATTAAACACTAAACAGTGAACAAGAGCAGACCTCTAAGCAGATGGTGACGAAGATCAATATTTCACAAGGTGAAGAGCATGTCTTGGGTAATATTAAGGTATTTATATTCTTTTCCTCTGCAGTTGTATGTGTATGTTCGTATGCAGATGACCTTGTGTACCTGGGTGGTAGAAACTGAGGTGAATGTTACCTATATCCCCAAATCTCCTAACTTTATTTTTTCAAATAAAGTCTCTCAGTGAACCTAGAACTTGCTGATTTGAGTAGATTGGCTGACCAACAAACTCTAGGTATCCTTCAGTCCCAACCCCCTGCTGATAAGGCCACAGGGAAGTGATACAATGTTTACATTTGTATATGGGACTTAGGAGTCAAACTCATGTCAACTCCTCAACAAGCACTTAATAAACTGAACGGTCTCATCCTGCCTTACGTTAAGGAACAGGAAGACCTAGTTAGCTGATCCCTACACACACGCCTTAAGGTGTACCTATCCTTAGATGCATCTCTTTCCTGACCTAGAATAAATATTCCCTTCTCTTTTCTCCAGTATTCACAACCTCACTTCATCCTCTAGATTCATATCTGCCCCAGGTAATGATTTATGTCAATAAAGTAATTTCACTTTTAACTGAGCACTTTCATAAGAATATATTAAAAGACCAAGAAGAAAGGTAAACACTAGAATTAAGGATCTAATCAAAGATTATTTAACCACTTCTTTTGTCAAAAAAAGCCTCTAGATTGAAAGGAAGTCCCCAAGATAGTATGAGGTTTTCAGAACTTCAGTTGGAAAACACAATTTTCTTGAGATTAGTAGAAAAACTCCAAATACATGTGACATTTTCCTTGAATTTAAATGTTATTCTAAGAATAAAGTCAAAGAAGCAATATTGTGAAATTATAGCTGTAACTTGCTTTTTGTTAAGCCATTGAACTAAATGCACCTTGATTTTCTTTAGACAGATTTTTCTTAGATACAGTGCCCCCTTTAGCCTCCAAGTGAGACCTTTGTCTTCCAATAAGTAGCATGGGATAGAATGGGAGAAATAATAACTGTCTTTATGTGACTCAGTGGCATAAATTGTTTCTACACAGACATGTTCATGACTCTTGCTCTAGCACCCAGAGTTCATGTGTTGTATGGTGTCACTTTTGAGTTGGCAAAATATTGAGCTAAGAAATAGAAAGGTAAAGAGCTAGTCATTTAGAACTGAAAATGATAACCAAGCAGGGATCCATACCAAGTACAATGCCCATAACCAACCCCTCCATACTTGGTGACTTTTTTCACAGAATTGGTTAATATCTTTCAAGGGTATACAAACTGTGTAGACTGTGTTTCACTAGACCCTATTACAGAACCAAAGACACAAACAATGTAATCAGAGGGCAGACGATTGGCTGCAATCTGTGTTTCATAGGGAGCTGTGCCAAAATTAAAGTTGAATTTGAGAGAAATGTGTCTCAGTTTGCTTCACTATTGTGCTAAGCACCATGTCTAAAATCACACTAGAGAAGAAAGGGTTTATTTTATCTTACACTTCCAGGTAATAGGCCACTATTGTAGGAACTCAAAGCAGGAGTCAGGAAGCAGGAACTAAATCAGAGTCTATGGAGCAATGGTGCTTACTGGCTTGCTTCTTATGGTTTCCTTGGCTTGCTTCCTTATACAACCCAGGGCTAACTGTCCAGAAGGAACACACTGACAAAAATGGCCAGGGCCCTTTCATGTTAATGATTCATCAAAAAAATGCCCCATAGACTTGCCTGCAGGCCAATCTGATGGAGGCATTTTCTCATTTGAGATTGTGTCATCATAGATGACCCTAGCTGAGTCATGAAAACAAAAACCTATCCAGCTAACTAGCACAAGACTTTTGAATACAATGGTTTAGTTCTCATTTTTGTCACACTTCACTGAAAACTATGAGACCAGCCATTAGACTCAACACATAGCAGATAAAGACAAACTCCCTGCCTCTTTTTAAAGGGTAGAACACCCTCCTTTTCCTCTTCCCAAATATCAGAACTCAAACTGCTTCTTCACCCGTACGTGGCATGGCATGGCATGGCACATAGGTGGCCCTACAAGAATGAGCTAGTTCTCCGGGGGGAAGAAAACTTTTCTCTACACAGGAGGTATTGGATCTAAATCACTGCAGAAGTCTAATACAGAATGTATTAACAAAGCAGATAAGCTCCATACCTTAAAATGAGATCATTTGTAATAGAATTGTCTCAAGAAAATGTAGACCCAACCCAAAGGCACAATATAATTTATAAGAATCTCATTGGGTGGAAGCTATAATAGGAGTCCACACATTAGCAATATTGTTATATGTAGAAGGGAAATGGCTCTGCATAGAAAAGAAAGAGTAGAAAGCAACGCAGAGCCGGACACATTCAGTATGTTACCTTCTGAATTCTGTATAGACTTCAGGAAAGAAAAAAAAACAAAACTGTGATATATCTTCATGTTGTTCTAGTAAATGTGGAAATGACTGCTAGAAAAAGCTAAGAACAGTTCTATACACTCACACCCACACTAACACCAAACCTCACACATATTAGCACCTTGCACCCAGAGAAGGCTTTCAGCAGAGCCTTAAAATGAGAGCCCTGCAGCTGCCGCCCCGCCTTGGCAATCTTTGCACTGCATCCCTGTCTAGGAGGAGGGGGGCAGCCTACCACTTGCTCGGCTGCTTAAAGAGATAATATTGTCAGTCCAGGCAGTGCCTCCTTTATCTTTGCAGGCCCAATGCCTCGGCGCATTCTTTGAGCTTACAGACTTTACTTCTTGCTTTGTTTTGCTTTTTCATATATCTTTGGTTTATGAGATCTTTACTGATTTCAGAACTTAGTACTTTTTTCCTCTATGCATTCCTTCTTTGTTCAGTTAACTGGTTATCTTTAAAAATGTGTCTAAAGCTTCTGAAAATTCCAGTTTTGCTCTTTTATGAATTGAGTTCTACTTTAGAAGCCAATAACAATTGGAATTTCTTTGCTTAGATCGTTTGTTAATTTAGTTATATTATTATAGGCATTTTCTTCCTTCCACACAATCTGCCAGAGCAAGCTTCCCTTATGTGAGTCAGTTTATAAGCTAATATAAATATTTTATTCATTATGCTTTATTCATATTTTGTGTCTTCATTAGTAACACATACTTTGTCCATCCTCGGAAATATATTGTAAGTATTACTGAAAAAAAAGCTCCTGAGAATCAATATCAATCAGGAATATAATCATAAATATAACAAAGTATACAGATGG
This sequence comes from Ellobius talpinus, assembly GCA_001685095.1. Lineage (NCBI taxonomy): Eukaryota > Metazoa > Chordata > Mammalia > Rodentia > Cricetidae > Ellobius > Ellobius talpinus. Next base: position 17,907 of record LOJH01001222.1, read on the forward strand.
CATATAATTTCACATTTTGAGGATAACATAAATAGGAAGCTGCCACACCACAAATTACTAAATTGAAAAATATGTTGCAGAGATAAGATTTTCAAGTATTTGACATTTTTAAAACATTCTGAGTATACAATGAATTCACAGAAATGTGCTAAGTATATCAAGGCTACTATGTAAGCAACATACATTATCCTTTACCTCTGATGAGCTTATTATACAGATGGGGTGCTCACATCTAAGATAAAGATGAGAATGAACCCAATACGTAGAGCACAGCAGGGGCATGTGGTAGATGTCCCATACGTGATCGGGGAGGAGGCTGTGTTCTGTGGGGCAGTACCACTGCCAGGACCCTGCAGGAAGGCAAGGGTTCAGGATAAAGTGGTTCCATGGGAAGGGTCCTCTTCATATCCCTAGCCTTGGCAGCGAGGGAGTGGGCAAAGTAGTTACAACTAAAGGATAGCACTCTGTTCAAACCCCCTATGGACCAAGAGTGAGAAATTACACCTTCATAGACTATGTTACAATTTATCCAGGTAAAGTTATCACTTATAAAAGGCTATGTAGATATGATAAATTCAAAGCACACCTTCTCGTTTTCTCTGTGCTGAAACTGACACAACCTGTTTTACAATGAAATAAGACTTTTTACCGTTAATAACATTTTAATTTGTTTTCAAAGAATGTTAAGACAATCTGGCAAGTCTTTCAGTTACACCAAAAAACAGATTCTCCAGCCACAGTGACCATTTCACTGGGACCCTTTGAACAGGTCAATTGTGAATGTCCTCTGCTTACAGGTAATCAGTCTAGGGCATCAGCCCTGACTCTGAATTGGTGGTACTCTTCAAACTCTCCAGTGCCCAACTCTGTCAGACATTTAATCACGGAAGCCCTGAATGATAAATTAAAACAGATAGATGAATTTTGGCAGTGGGATTTTAACAGGTCTGTAACACATCACTCAACATAATGGCAATGCTAAGAAACGTCTGTAAGTCAAATATTAAAATGGACCATTCATAGGTTGGTAATTTTCTCATCTCTGAAGGTATTCAAGATGTGAACTTCAAAGGGGTAGATTTTGAAGGGATAATGAATCCTAACTCATCATGGATGCTAGCAATATCAACAATATGACCTACCTTTTGTAGCTTATATGTTTTGTTGATTCCAGGTTGCTACTTATCACATGAAGGTCAAAATCTCCAACTCTTTAGTCCCATAAATTTGGATTCACTTGATTAATTAGTTAGTTGGTTATCAATTTAATTGTAGTAAAACAATTCTAAAGGACAAAACATTGATGGTACTAGCTGTGCAAAGGTCCACTGACTTGTGCTTTACAATGCAGTTGGCCCTAGCAGCATCTCTGCCATGGAGCTACTTTACCCCCAGTTGTGGTTAGGAATTCCAAGGGTGGGTTTCTTCCTTATTCTCAGCATTGCACAAGAGTAACCACATGCAAACCACCCACTCAACCAATATTAGTAATGCATTTACTTCCAGATTGAAGTGCTTTAAATGATCAGAGCAAACACATTTGTTTATTTCTTTCTTAATTTGCCAGGCCACTTAGCTGGCAGAGTCCAAAGCTGAAGAATCCAAGATGTATTGATTTCTTTCTCCATGACTATTTAATCGGTTAAAGTGCGAGCTACTTGCAAGTGCTAAGATGCTGGTTACATTTTAATAAATGTCCTTTGTGGCCGATCAATGCTTCTCAGCCCCTGCCCCCAATAAATACATAAATAAATATGCTGTTCCCTCCTAAGTTAATGGGGGGAAATCTTTTTACCATCATAATCTATTGTAACAAACAAGAATATGAAAAGTGTTAATGAAATGACCAACTGTCTATAAAATAAAAACCTTGCAAGACAGCCTCCTTTCTTCTCTTAATTTGATGAAACAAAATGGAAAATTGCACTGATGCCCATACGGCGTGAAATGATGTTAACAAGCAGAAAACAAATGCTTTAATGAAGGACTTCTAGGATGTACTATGTATAGTCTTACTTGTAAAGAGGGAATTACTGGGCAGTGCTCTAGCCCTGAGCAACAGCCCACCCCCTACTGCGAACCAGAGCTATCATCATTTCCCCCTGGAAGTAGCGCCACTCAGCACAATGCAACAAAATTGATGTTCACAGCATAGTAATTATCCATGTGCTGCAAATAATAGGCCAAGCAATTATGAGCCAGGGCAATGCCCTGCACAGACAAAGTAAAGTTCCACAATGAAGCAATCACACTTACATAATTGAGGCAATAGCCCCACAGAAAAGCAACGTGCACAACGTGTCATTTGCTGGGTATTCTTTGCGTGAAGGAAGAGGTGAAAACTAACTGAGTTTTCCAGAACAACAAAACTTCCCATTCAAGTGCGAAGTGTCGCATTTTCAAAGTATTCGTTGGCCAAGGCGTTCTCACTTAAAACACATGATTAATTGCCTCCCTTCAAAAACAATGTGGTCTGATGTGGACATATTTTGATAACTTCTTCACTAAACAAACAAGCAAACAAAGCTTTTGTTAAGGAAATGTGGCTCAAAAGCTCATTCTTGGGTCAGGACTTCAACTGCATTCTGCAATATTCCTCTGGTTTTTCACATAAGTTTGACTTGAGGACACCTAAGGAGACTTGTAAGCTCATCATTCTGAAACCATTCGCTGATCACGGCTTGTGCAAAACAGCATGAACCAAACAGAATGCAGGCTTAAAATTAAATGAGATACAATTGTTGAGCTTTAAACAACTGGATTCTATTATGGTACACCTTTGTGTGTTCTTATGAGAAGAGTGAAGCCTGCAGGAATATAGTAGAATTGAAGTAGAGGTACTGATGATGCTATGGGCCTTGACCTCCCAAGTTCTAACCCTTTTCTGCATTCAGTAAATGATACAGTAGTAAATTATAATTGTATCTTTCTTCATTCCAGAGCCTCATCCACAAAACAAAAATAGTTTTGCCTATTTAAGAATGTGTTTTAAATCAGCTGCTTCTCGTGAAGTCTCTAAGCCCCGTCCAGCACTTCCCAGGGTCTGTGAATGTTACCAGTTGAAATAGTTAAATGGGGAGTGAAGTTTGGTAAACAGAGACCCAGGAAAGCTAAGTGACTGATGAGCATGAGAAAGTCCATGGGAGGAAAGGGACTGGGTGAAAGCTACCCCAGCCAAGTGAGAAACAAGCAGAGTCAGGGAATACAGCGGGCGAGTTGACTTTAGAATAACCATGTCTTTGATTCATCAGAGGAAATACCACCAACTCCTTTTTCAAAAGCACCTGATCACAGGACAGATCAGACACTTTTGCATTGCATAACACCATCTGTTCGCCCCTGTTTTTGTTGAGTCCCTTTTCAGTATTTTTAAAGCCTTTATCTTTTTGTTGTGTGTATGTATGTGCCCGTATATGTGTACATGCATGCATATTCCTGCCTAAGCCAGAGAGGAATTGGGATCTCTTGAATTGGGAATTATGAATAGTTGTGAGGTGCTAAACATAGGTGCTAGGAACTGGCTCGAGTCCTCTGCAAGAGCAACAAGGATTCTGAACCAACTCTTCAGCTCTTTTTCAAGTCATCTTGTTTTGTTTTTCAGACAATGTCTGGTATGAAAATTCAGGCTGACCTGGGACTTACTGTGTAGAACAGGCGAACTCAGTAGTATTCCCGCCTCTGCCTGGCAGTTATAGCCTCACAATATCATTTGTCATGTCCAATTTGTAGCTGAGAAAGCAAAACTCAGAAAGAAGCAGTACCAAGCATATTCATAGGATTGTTGAATAGGACCAGAGAATTTTTTCATTCTATTAAAAGACTTATGTGTTGGTTTGTCTTTCTGCTCCTCTGTCTTTTCTCTGAGCCATATTCATATCTGGGAGGGAACTCTATGTGGGAAGCACTGATGATATGGGAGGTGATGTATCTTGTGAATATGTTTTATTGCCATCGGTTAATAAAGAAACTGCTTTCAGCCAATGGTTTAACAGAGTAAAATGAGGCTGAAAGAGATAGAGAGAGAAAGTAGGCAGAGTCAGGGAGAAGCCACGTAGCTGCCCGCAAGAGACAGATGTGTGTGATTATTTGGAGTCTGAGCAGCTGGGAATGAATGAGCAGCCTCCAACTACACAGTGATACAGAAGAATTAAAAATCTGGTCTCTGCTCTTAGAGATCTTACAGCCAACTAGAGAATGAAGTCTTGTGAAGACTGAGCTGTGTAGTAACAGATGACTTCCCAACAAGGCTATAGATTCACACCACACTGCCTTATTGTCTTTAGGCTTCCAGAATTATACCTTCAACTCCCAATTCAGTCTCATCCTTCCATCCCATCAACACAGGGATTCTATTCTCTCTGAAGCACTTGTGATTTGGAGTCTACATCTAAAAAGTGATTAACTTGAGCATCACTGATTTCTGCCTCTAGAGATTCAGTTTTAGCATCTGACCTGAACCATGAAAATATATACTTTAGGAACTAACTTTAGACGCTCACACTGATGCTGTTCTCATAGTCTGCATCCTTCTGGACCCCAGACCATCTCCCGCATTCCAGGAATCTTCCCTATTCCTTGACTCCTGGGCATATTTCCTTTAGTCACTGGGACTGTCCCTCTACCAGTGGCAGAGGAGACTTCCTAGTGAGTGTTCTTTACTTGATGTTTGGGGAATGGAGTTATTCTCTCAGAAACCATTTCCTCTTTAGCTTTCTTCTCATAAAGACTACATCCGGATCAGCTACTTAATGTGAATTTGGATTAATGACAGAGATAGAAGAGAACTTTTAAAGATATTTCTATCTTCATGTCTTTCAAATAAGATTTCAGATAATAAACAAACTTTTCTGGGTTATTGTTTCAGGAAAAGTATATAGACGGTTGCCTTAGAAACACTCTGAATTTTCTAAATATTCTATAACGGAAAACCATGCCTTTGCCTAATAACTAGCACCATCTAAATTATTTCTGGTTTTGGCTGAGAGTATAAAAAAAGGTCTAGATGCCAATAAATGTCATTTTGAGGACATAATTATCATATTCATATTATGATTCTTTTCATAAACCCATTTTCACCAGTCAGGCTTCTGAAGAGCAATTACCTAATGAAAATATGAAATATTAAATACTGTTATTTAGAGTTGTGTTTATATGCACACTCAATAGCTCCCAGACTATTTTTTTGACCAGTACATGTAAAAATATATCTTGATTTTGATTATCCTTTCTCTATGGAAATCAAATTAAAATTGCTGATTCCATGTTTGGTTTTTGAAATGCAAAAAGGGTTTTAGGCAATTTTAGGGAGGTAAAACTTAATAGTATATCCCTTTAACAATTCAAACATCTGTAATTGCTAGGCTCAGTCATAAATACCATATTCTCTACTATCTCCACCAAGCTCCCCACCAGTTACTGTTCCTGTTAACTCAGTTTGAAACTTCAGTCTCCCAGAGTGCCAATCAAATTCCTGAGAGCCCATATGTAATCCATAAGGTATGAACAAGTTTGACAATTAACTTATTAACTTGATCTACTTCTACATGCTGATAGCCAAACCTGATAAATCAGTGAAAATAATTCACCTAGAGGACTTATTACCTGGATGAGTTAGCTATGTTGTTGAATTCTATGTAGTCATTCCAATTCCTCACTTTATTAAATATTGTCTAAACATAACCCAAGATGACTTACCAGTTATGACCTCTGCATGCTAGCCATCTACTCAAAGGAGAGTAGATTTGACTTTCAAAATTCTAACAAACTGATAAAAAAAATTCATAGACTGTGGAACATGAAAATTAGTCATTAGTGCCTGTTGTCTCTCCTGTCCACCTTAGGTCATTAGGAAAGTCTGTGGTATGTTCACTGACATAGCCTTATTTTTGCATGGTATGAAGCCTAAAGTTGGCTTAAATAATGTGGCAAGTTAGGCACCTGGTCACATATACAGAGTTTCTACTAATTGCCAATGAAACGAAGGGGTCTGTAACATAAATGTGCTTCAGCTATGAGAACACAATGGCAAAAGCATTGATTTAATCTCAGCATCCAGTGTGCTACTCCTAAAAGAATCCATAATATTTTGATACTGAGTTCATTAATGTCAGTGCAGACAATAGTCATGCATGCTCTGATCAAACTGCTCTGAAGCATTATCACTCTATAAAGGACCTAATAAAAAACAAACATAAGCATCACAGGAAATGAGGAAAGAGCACAGGGGAGATTAGTAAGAATACAGACTTGCCATTCTACAGTAACTACTATCAGTATGTTTGCCCACAAATGTTTTCTCTTGGAGTGCTTGGGATTGAAACCAAGATCTTGTGTGTGCTTGGCAACTGCTCAACGATCTGTGCCCAAGTTGTGAACTGTGTGTGTGTGTGTGTGTGTGTGTGTGTGTTTAAATTATTGTTGGTAGGAGGAGCTTTGAAATTAATTCCTGACTATTATATTGCAAACTCTTCATTGTATTAATGTTTCCACTTCATAAAATAGAATTTGCATCTTAATTTTCTCCTTTTAGCAATAAATTGAACCCTACTATTGTGCAAAAGTTGATATTATCTAGTTCAAGCTCGGGCATACTGTGTAGAGTTACATTCACTGTGTGCCCTGCTTGAGCATCAGTACTTTGCATATCTTGAGTCTTGTCTGGAACTGGACACTGTGATATCTTTCCTGATCATTCCTGGGCTCATGGTGCCATGCTGAAACTTCTTCTTAGCTCAGCCTCTCATACCCATGCCAGACCACCAATTCATGAGGTAGTATGTCTCTCTTCACTCTGATCTGACTCTACATCCTTATGTCTTCCTATATGAATATCAAATTTTATTGAACCTTCTACGATCCCTCTGAATTTACTTTCCTTTACATGAAAGATTGTTTCATCTGCCACAATGACTGCCTTATTATTGAGAAAATGGGGAAAATGGCGCCAATAGAAGCGCTTTTAAAAATCTTATATGGTTTAGGTTTTTATTTGAGTCTAAGATTATGTTTAGAGTTATGTAATTATGTCAGATTGGTATCAAGAAAAAAAAACAGAGGCTGGGCAAATGGCTCAAAAGATAAGAGCAATTACTGAGCAATCATAAGAACCAAGTTCAAACGCCCATAACATACATAAATATCTAAGCATAGTCAGCACTGTAAATGGAACAGTGCAATTTCAACTCTACACTGTCTAATAGCAAAGTATTTTACTGTTACCCATGAAATTTTTCCTTCCATAGCTGTATTGCTATGTTTTTATTATGGAGTAGTTTATTGAATTAATAAGGTTAACACTTTATCTTTGCTAGCCCCACTACAAACTCCACAAAGACTAGTCATCTAAGAGAAAAGCTTTAGTAGAGGAAAACTGCCTAGATATTTTGGGTTGAGAACCTGGCTGTAAGGGATTGTCTCCATTATTAATTGATGCAGGATGGTTCATCTCACAATGAGTAGCAGCATTGATCTTGTAGGTGGTCCCCCAGCTATGTGAAAAGCTAACTGATTATACCCCAGGGAGCCAGCCAGAGAACAAGGTGTCCAGCAAGCATCCTCCTCTATTGTGCCTGCTGTAGTTACTTGCTTGTAACTGAGCTCCATGGATGTACATAATGCTTCAAGGAATAATAAGTACTTTATCATAGCCACAAAATTCAGTCTAAATTGTGTTCTTTTGTTTATGTTTATTCTACTTAGATAATCTCATTGGATTATTTTCCTTTTGGGGATGTGGCCAGAGATTGAATGTTAAGCACTGTCTCTAAAGCTCGGCCATAGTTCCAGTCATTCTGTGCTAAACATATTGTTTGTTTCTAGTTGTTCCTAGGTCCTAATGCCTTTTATTTACCTCTTGTTTTTATTTTGTTATTTAATCTCATGTAATTTATATTCCTTCCTCTCTTTTGCTATTTCAAGTGGTTGCTCAAACACCTGAACATACTTAACTTTCTCTAAGTAAGTGGAAAAGACACAGAGAAAGAAAGACTAGGAAGGTGTGCTAAAGAGCTAAGCAAGAAGGTATGTGCCGCATCTTAGCCACCTCTTGCTTTTAACCATTGATTTTTCTCTTACTCATGCAAACTGCAGGGTGAATTAAGAACCAAGTGAAAAGAGCACACTGTAAGTTCAGTAAATTATGGATGGAAGTCATTTGTTTCTCTTAATCACAATAGTCCATATTCAAGTCGATTCAATGGGAAACAGGAAGCTATATCCTACAACTGCCAGAGTCTGCTCCACTATGGCCCAAAGGCTGAACTTTAAATGGCATGGGATCTAACTGTTTCTTTCTGTATCCAGCGATGAAGTTCTGTGCTCTCGATCTGCTTCTTTCCCAGTCTCCCAACTAAACTTGAAACATGAGTACTTATTCTCAGTGTGCTTTCTGTGCTCTGATATTTTACGTTGTTTTTCAGTTTTCCCTGATAGAGATTAGAATTGCCTAACCTCAAATAAGCAGAGACTAAAGGGGGAAAAACAGTGCTTCCATTCAAAATTTGGTCGGACTAGCTATCAACATGCCAATTTGTACTACATTCTATAATGAAGACAGGAACCCTTAAAAAGGACATGAGACAATAATACATCCGTTTCTTATTCTTCATGATCCTCTGAAAGTGAAATCATATAACAGAGGAACAATATACCACCTTTCTCAATAAATATATGGTCTGCATTCATTTCTGTCTTTCACTTCAGATTCAATTAGGAAATGTTACCTTTTTTTGTCTGTGGCTTGGCTCAGAAAAATTTACATGGTAGGTTTCAAAAAGTTATTGTTTGAGAGACATATACATGTTGTTCAAGAAGACACAGACATGAGAGAATGTCCTCAGCCTTGGACAAGTGGTTGGATGTCATTTGCTATCACAGACTGACTTGCCTAATTCTGTGGAATACAATTTGTAAACTGGGACTACAAGATGTGACCTATGGATGGGTTTTGGTTTTGCTTTATTTAATGTATATGGAAATTTGAAAGCCATATTTAAAAACAAGAGAATTTATAGGAAAAGTATCCAATTTTGTTGAAACACTGGACCTGTATTCAGGGACCACCTGCCTTCCTCTTAGTGAAAGTCTCAGGTAGGCACTGAGGAAAGACATTTGGTCCCTAGGGTGTCCCAGTCCTTTTCACTATCTGCCTCCTCTCTAACAGCAAAGCAAGTGTAGCTCAGTGTTCTAGCCTAGTTTATGTCAATTTGACACAAGCCAGACCCATCAAAGAGAAGGGAACCTCAATTGAGAAAATGCCTTCATGAGATCTAGTTTTACTGCATTTTCTTAATTAGTGATTTCTGGGGAATAGCCCCACCACTGTGGGCTGTGCCGTTCCTGGGCTGGTAATCCTAGGTTCTATATGGAAGTAAGCTCAGCGAGTCAAGAGCAACAAGCAAATAAAGCAGCACCCTCCATGGCCTCTGCATCAGTACCTCTAGGCTCCTTCCTTTTTTGAGTTCCTGCCCTCCTTGCTTTTGATAATGAGATGTTAACTGCTAGCAAAAGCAACTCTTTTTTTTCCCCAGGTTGTTTTTGGTCATAGTATTTCATCCCAGCAATAATAAGCCAATTGAACACATTCTGACACCACATATATTGTTTAAACAGAATGTTATATATGGATGATTTAAAAAATTTAGACTGTAGAATCATCAGCAAAAGTAATAATGCAGTTTTTTCTTCAGAAAAAATGTGTGTATGTACTTATGTGTCTGTGTGTGCAAGTTGTGCGTGCATGTGTGTGCGTGTATGTGTGTGTAAGAATGTTTTTCAGTGACTACCTTGTTAACTTTCTTTAATAATTTAAAGTGTATCAGAGGAAAATGTTTAAAAGGGCAACTTAAAATGTTAATATCCATCTTGGACTCTTCAGAAACACATAAAAACTGCCAAAAGGGAATAAATGGCTCTCTAAGAACACAGAGAATGACTGCACTTTCGAAGAAGTGTTCAAAGACACACAGATGGAAATTGGTCCTGGTTATAAAATAAGGGGACTCACTTAGAAACCAGGGAACACAGTTAGAAAACCTGTAAGTTCAGTTTCTTTTGGGTTTTCTCTTAAACATTTGAAAAAGTCACACTTAAATATGCTAAACTGTGATTTTCAGTTATTATTCTTTAGGAAATGCAGAATGAATAAATGTGAAGCATTTAATCCATTAATGCAAGATCCTTTGTGATACCACGCCATATATCACGAATTTGCTAATAGATACAGAGCTCATTAATTGTCTATAGGAGAGAAAAGGCCATGCATAGACTCTCCTTTCCCACAGCACAGAAATCAATGGCATCTCTGCTTGACAACATCTCCTTGAAACTATGGACAAAAACAATTTGCAAAACTCTGCATTCTAAACTTTAACTTGCTCCAAAAGTGAATTGAAAAATCAGGCTTTCTTAAAAGTGTGTGTGTGCAAGCACGCCTGTGAGTGCACATATGCCTGTGCATGCGTGTGCACGCGGTCTCATTGGGTGTGTTTGCACGTTTTACTCACTTTTGTCCTCCTGATATTTTTCTAATGTAGAATTGTTCAGCATGGTCAGTTTTCTATGGAAGTGAGACAATAAAGCAGCCTCTTTGATATGTATGCATGTCTTCATCACCCTCACAGTGGTCTTCCCTAGACATCTCCTTCCGGCCTGTTGCCTTGTCGCCCCCTACCCCCATCCCAGAGGCTGTCCTATGAGATGTTACTAAGGCCTGCCACTATCACCTTGTGACATACCAGGCCCACAATCTGCAGTTCTTTTCTGTTTTGAGTGAACATTTAAGTTTGGATCATGTTAGCAAGTTAGTCACACCCAGGACGTTAAGAATGGCACTGCTGGGAGCAAGGTACTTTGGATGCTTGCTTTGTTACTAGGTCCTGATTTTTACCTGTGCCCATCCTGCCTGCCTCCTATCTTACAACCTTAAGCTGTGCCATCTTAGCAAGTCATTTTGCTTCTGACTCTAAGCATCTGTAACTTCTTTAGTAGTGCTAATTATAATAACTATTTTAAAAAATAGTGGTGCAGAATTCTAATGTGGAAACTTCACCATTTTTATTTTATTCATAGAAAACACTGAGGTAAACTAACCCTGCTATGGCAGTTCAAAGACCTTTGTAGATGGGATGTGCATAAAAAAAAATCAAAGAAGTATGTTGTCTCCTTTCCATTTGCAGCTTATTATCCCATATGTCTGAAGAGTTTGGACTAATAGTATATCTTTTTATTGTATGTAATCTTGCATAGCATCCAAAAATGGAAACTTACAGTGTCATATCTAAGCCACACCTACTTGGAACAACCCAACACAAATAAAAAAGAAAGACCACTCACCCTTTGAGACTTTATTAGCGCCTCCCTCTTGGCTGTGACCAACCATCTTGCTAATTGTCTACAGTTAAGGCGTCAGTGCGCTAGGAATGGCTCTTGTGACCTTTTCCTCTCTCAGGGCAGGAAGTTGCATGGTTGAAAGTCCTCCCTAGCAGTGCCAGCTTCCACCCTGCAGATGTGCTATAATGTCTGCGAACAATGGGGTTTCTCTCAGAAATAGTTTATTCATTTTGGAAAATTTAAGCACAAACAGGATAGTTTTGTAAAACGCATTAAAATGTACCAGCATCCACTAAAAAAGCTGTCTTTTTGCAAACACTTGTGAAGTTGTGCAAGCATTCTTCGCTGCTAGGAAATGTCACTGTAACTGAATTTAAATCAAGTCTTCATAATTCTTTGGGGAGTTTCAGATCAGCAAAAGAAATGGAATATTTACAATTTAGTGCATAATTCATTTTTTTCTCTGTGTGTGACTTCATTTTTTTCTTTCTCTAAGGTGTATTGTGCTGAATTTTAGACGAAAATGGAGATCATACATTATTAAGTGCCACTCCAGAGGCAGGAATGAGCAGGTTATTATTAGCTTCATTATCACAGTGGCTAATAAAAGAACGTATTGGGAAAGGAAGAAAGGAAATGACGAGGACATGAGATTGCTAAGAAAGGTTGCTTAATGTGTGCCTGTTTATGAGAAGCCGTGTAGGACAGGATTGTCTCGAATGCCACTCTGATCTTTGCCTTTGCCAGCTGCAAACCGAGGGCACCTTTGAGGATGTCAGCCAGCTTTTCTTCTCCCAGCAAGCTTCTCCCCCTCAGAGAGCTAGCAAGGCGATAATATCTTTTAGCAGGAAGGTGTGAAATCAAGGCAGGTTTTCAGAGGCCCTTGCATTCAGTCTGAATTGGAGTCAACCAGAGTGGCACAGCACTCCCATAATCCCTCAGGTTTTAAGCTAGGCATGGTGACAGGATGAGCTACCTCAGCAGGTGGCTTTACCTCAACTTTCTCATTAATTTTCTTTCTGACTCAGGTTGCTTGTTCCACAATCTCTTCCATCCTACAGTACACCTTCAGCTGAGATCCACTGTAAATCATTCCTGTTTTAGGGAGAGATCATTGTCTACAATGTTTATCCTCCTGCAGTGGGGATACCCACGATCATTTTCCTGCAATCACCAGCAATGTTTTAATTGGTCAGTGTGATCTGTGACTCATGATGATATGTGGGTTCTATTCGTCTCCCTGTCCTTTGTGCCAATAGCAAAACATCCTGGAGAGAAGTAGAGAGAGTCGGGGCAAACATTTGTCCTGCCCTTTCCTACCCCATTTCCTTTGGCAGCTTTCACAGACAGTATTTCACAGACAGTCTCAATGAACAATTCAGGACATTGCAACCAAAGGACTATGAAATATGTGGCGAAGAGAATTTGAAATATCCACTCACAGAAAGCAATTAACTTTAAGCTGTAGAAGGCAGAGACACACATTTTTTCACTTAGGAATTGGATTTGTCCAACAGACCCTATCTGAGTCTGTGTGGGTTGGTTTGTGTAATCATATGTGTGTCTTAATCTACATTGTGTTTATAAATATGCATGCAAGTACAAATATTCATATATATGTGTACATTTGTTATCTGGTAGCCACAAGGGAAAAGTGAACTGCAAAGCTTGATTTTACTATTCTACCTTTCCTTTGCCTAAGCCTTTCTTAAGACTCAGCAGATCACATCCCAGAGAAGCCCTTGTTCTCCAAGAACTCCTAGAAACAATGGTAATGAAGTCACCAGTAGGAGCACATGGAGCCAGTGTTTGCCACTGAGGTATCACAAGGCTCCTTGCAGATTGAGGCACCGTTGGCTCTCTTCCTCAGCCAGGTTTGCATGCCACTGCCTCCTTGTCTACTGGTAAGACATATCCAGACATTGAAAGTTTTGATCAATCTAATCCTGCTTAGCCGTTAACACTATAACTGAAACTCTTGGGAAACTGGCTGAGGCTAATCCATTAAATTAGTCTCGAAAAGGACAAAAAGCCACATCTGTTCTCTCTCCTTTTTATAAGCTGAAAATGTCCCCTAGAGCTACCATGGTGCTTTTCAGGTTGTCTCATCAACCACCCCGTGGCAGCAAGCTGCACAGACCTCAAAGAAAGACTGAGTTCTTCCCAGGGAAGACTGAGCCCACTGCTTCTGTTTGTTTTTTTAGGGTTCATAAGAAAACAACTGGTCCTTGAACTTTCTCTTTACATTCTCTATAGTTCAGGGTTTTGCGAGTTTTATTTTCTTGTTTGCTCATTTTGTTTTACCTTAGAAGATAATGGCTGGAGAATAGGTCATCTGATAAGGGGCAGAGTAACCATGAAGGCCTCCATTTGATCTTCGGCACCGTAGAATCTAAACTTGGTGAGGTATACTTGGAGGGTGGAGGAAGGAGAATCTAAAACCTGAAGTTATCTTCTGATACATAGGTGTGTTCAAGGCTGGCCTGAGCTATGGGGGATAAAAGTAAGTTAATCAAATAGCTGGAAAGGGAAAAAGAAGTAAAAGTCTACCAAAGTAAAACTGTTACATTTATTTTTATTTTCTTCCAAATAATTTACATGGTATCCTTACTAGTGAAGCAAGTCTTTTAGCACATGGTAAATGACATTGGCTCACATGCCTCACACATGTTTACACCATGGTATTGTACCACTCATTACTACAGGTAACAATGGCTCCTTTCTTGTCCATGCATTCTTTCTCTCTATTTCTCTCCCTTTCTCCATGTTTGGTTCCCTTCCCCTTTATGTTTTAGGCTTACCAATAGATCAAAAAGCAAACATGATGATTCCTCTGTACTGATACCTGCTTTTCAGACTTCATTCACCTCTGACCTATAATGGCCCTATTTAGCTCAAGTACTTTTATTTATGCTATTCCCTAGACCTATACATTTTGATCAAAGAAACGACACTTGCTGTTCACTGCCTTCAGAGAGCACTTTGCAGGTACCATCCGTTCAGAAAAAGCAGTCACCCAATACATGAGATTGTGACAAGGTATAATGTAATGGTGGTTATACGAACCTCCAATAAACCAGCGCTACTTCACAGATTACTTGGAGAGAAAGTCTCTTAGCGTGCTTGAAGAAGTATGAAATGAATTTCATTTCCTTCTCATTTGCCTTGCTTCTGAAAGGTTTCATGCAAGATATGTGACCAACTATTATAGTACTAATCCATCCATGACAGAGCTCAATTTTCCCTGAGAATTTACTTCTGAATGGGCTTCTCAAATATGTGAAAGCTCAAAATTAAAGTACACCGAACAGAACAGCCACTGAGGTGTGGACAACTGTCAGTCAAAAAAAAAAAAAGCCCGTCAGAATAAAATGCAAATTAGATTTTATTTTTATTTTATTTTATTTTTTTAAAGTGATGTATAATGATGAGGTGGTAAAGTTTTATTGCCCATCGCCAAACAAGAACAATAAGGAGAAATACTGTGAGCCTTCCTCATTACCAGCAATTCGAAAGGGCTCCCTGTAGAGACTGTGGGACGGATTTGAGAATGCTGTGGCTGAGTGGGTATGCTTTGCACCATGATGGATGAGAAAGTGGGACAGAAAAGCTTTTTCACTGGAGATGCCATCCAGAGAAAAACTGCTACAGAAGGCACCTCCCCAGTGACCAGGTATCAACAACTCTGTTGGTCATTCCACACCAGGAAGGTGTGTCTTTTCTAACGACACTGCAAAACACTTAAACCCAGTAATCTTTGACTGACTAACAAATTGAGAGGTGAGAAAGTAGCCTCACAGAAACATATAACCTGTGATTTCTCCTCCTTCTGTTTCGTAGAGGAGGAAGTTCCCTCCATAGGCAACCCTTCACTGACACCTCATTCCTTGATCTGATGAAATCATGACTGAGGTATAAGAACCTGGATATCCTAATTTATTTATTTAGTCTAACTGTCCATGGAAGTAATTTTCTCATTTTTAAAGTAGTTCTATAGATTTCAACTTCTTCTTTTAAACTGAGGACAGAAACACAGCCTGTGATCCATACCACAGATGCGAAGACGCCCTGCGGATGAAGGCAGGACGGTTCAAGCCAGAGATTTCCTACCCTTGGTTGGAGTTTGTCACACTGAGGTAGACCCTGGAAGTCACACTTGTCCAGGAACTTCCTGTAAAACAACTTAAGGGGCAAAATGTCACAGAATTGCACTCTGCTTTCCACCAGGTATCACAGAATCCTGGAAAGCAACAGACAAGAGACTGAATTTCAGAAAACAGAGCTGGGAGGGGATAGGATTAGCAAGACAGATTTTCTTCCCCTGACTTTCCCATCTCGAGATCTGAAAACCTAACATTCTAGTGATGGGAGGGGGAGGACCCAGCATTGCTTACAGAAATTTCCAAAGTCCTGAGATGCACACCGTAGCCGCTGGTTGGATAGTTCTTAAGTGCTTTTATAGCTGCTTTCAGGGAGACAATTATGCAAAATTTTTAAAGCGAAATTCATAACTACAGTGGAGAAAAACATGTGGAAGTCTCAAAATGTTATCATAGGACTTATTGATCCAAAGACTTTAAAGATGAGATATGCAGAAGAGAGTGGCGCAAATAGGAGTGAGTTGGAATAGTGTACCTGGATGAGGTGACGCCCCGGAGGGCATAGAACAAGAAACCCCGTACAGTTCAATGTCTGGGCACAGGCAAATATCCATCCTCTGCTCACATCTCTCTTTCACTGCTGTTGTTTGCTTTGATATAATTATTTATGTTTTTTTCTCGTGTGGAGAAATTTGTTTCTTGGGCTATAAACTTAAACAAACAAGCCTAATAGAGGGTAGAAATTTTGGCATATGTTTCTTCTGCTCAGCTTCCTTTTACAGTGCTTGTATATAGACAAATATCTGAAGCATATGGCCAATGGCAAAGGCCCCCTTTCGCTTCTATCCAGGAGAAAGAACAGCCCAGGCTGCTGCCACACCACTAGTTTAGATGTTTCAACTTCTCTCCACAGTGACACTTCCAAATACTTGATTTAAAACTTCAATCGAAACTGAAGTCAGGAATAATGGAAAATGGCCTGATTGTTTTGGTTTTGACTTTTTTTAAAGTCAATTTTACAAAGGCCAAACTCAACAAGTTTAAAGGATCTTACCAAGTTTAGCTACTGAAAATAAACCTGGGTTTCATATTCTAAGACTACAGTAATTAAAAGAAATGTATTTAAATTCATCTTAATAACCTAAACCTTTTGAAAGGTCACTGGGAGAAAAATCCATTCCATATTCATACAAGCATACAGTACAAAATATCAGCCACCATAGCAGACCTTGCTCCAAAGATATAATTTAAAATCTCATATGCTCAACAGCAAAATGTTGGTAATGAGAGTGAAGCAGAAAGAATGGGAAAAGGATAGGTGGGGAATGAGGCTTCTAGAGCCTGCTAAGTTTATGAAAGATACCGGCTGCCACGGGTGCAGTCTGAGGCTGAACTATGGGAATATGTAAAGTCAGGGAGAAGAAAAGATCTTTAAGAAAATGTGGGGCCCTTAGAGTCCACCCCTGCCTTCTTTTAGCTGTGAGCAAGTATAAAGTTTGCTCTGTCTTGGATATCCACTGTCATAGCCATGGGTCTTTACTTTGAAAAGAATCCATGACCAGGACAACTCTTATGAAAGAAAGCATTTAAATGAAGTCTTGCTTACAGTTTCAGAGGTTTAGTCTGTTATTATCCTTTTGAGAAGCATATAACAGACATGGTGCTGGAACAGTGTCTGTGAGAGCTACATCCAGATCTATAGACAAACAGAGAGAGAGAGAGAGACAGAGAGAGACAGAGAGACAGAGAGAGACAGAGAGAGAAAGAGAGACAGAGAGAATTGACCTGCCATAGGATTTAAAAAGTTTAAAGCCTATCCTCAGTGACACACTTCCTCCAACAAGGCCACACCCACTCTTCCAAGGCCTCACTTCCTAATCCTTGTAATTCTTTCATAGAG
The DNA here is from genome assembly GCA_001685095.1 of Ellobius talpinus. Taxonomy (NCBI): domain Eukaryota; kingdom Metazoa; phylum Chordata; class Mammalia; order Rodentia; family Cricetidae; genus Ellobius; species Ellobius talpinus. The sequence continues at coordinate 35,235 of LOJH01001222.1, forward strand.
TCCCACTTCCTGGTGACTTAGCCTTTAAATATATGATCCTATGAGATCATGCTTGAACCACCACACCCACTATGACATATTGTCACAGCTTCAAAGGAATAGGGTAGATTGATCCTAGGCAGAATCCTCTACAACTGTGAACCCAAATTTAACTGATTGTAAATGAATGATCTTAGGTAGTCTCTCCCCATAACACAAGACTAACTAATAAAGAGCATGTCATAAAAGAGAATATAAACTCTGTCATGGATTTTTCTTCCTTTTTTTTTAAACTGGTGGACAATTGCAATACGTGATTGATACTGAAAGTGTCAAATGCAGTGTGAAGCCCCACAGTTATTGAAACTCTGTAGCAGTTCTTTGTGGTGTGTAGAGTTTGCACCTGGCAAGTTCTTAAGAAAATTAAAAGATGATGCTAAGCAATACCAACATCTATAGGCTTTCAGCTTCTTGAAGGGTACCTTTACAAATGCTGAACAATCTCCATGTCAGTCTCAGGCATGACACCTGAGCTACAGTCAGGTAGAGGTCCTCTTTGTACTCCAGTGGTGAGAAACAACAGGACAAAGACAGATTTCATTATATTCAAAAGACAATCTAATAGACACAACGCATTTTTTTTCAAACCAAGAAGAGACATTAAAATGAATTTATACATCTTTTTTTAACTTTAATGAAGCATTATAATCATTGTACCTGCCAACAGATACATGATGGAACTGAAAATGGGAAAATTCCATTGTCTCTTCCTGTACCTCAGGTGTGGCTGATGGACCATTTGAAATGATCATGATCTACCATCCCTCTGTCTGCTTATTTATATATCTGTCATCTATCTTCTATCCTGTGTCTATCATTTATTTTCTGTTAACATATTTAGTCTTTATAACCTAGCCATTCATTTCTATTCTTTCTTATGCCATCAGATGCAATATTTAAAGAAATTAATCATCTTAGTTAACTACAAATCCATGAACCTGTTTTCACTATTTGGTATTTGTGTGACATATATAGTATTTTATTTTCATTTTAATGGTCTTTAACATGTATTTAAATATAAGGACACTGCATTATTTATCCATTGGACAATGTAGCTTCTTTAGAACAGATGTTGCTCTGAGTTCAAAGACACCTTGCACATGGCTTTAAGTTTTATAAATGTTCTACACTCTCTGGTTATTAGCAATGTCCCAATTACCCACTGTTGCTGCACCCAAATGTGATGTAGTTGTTTGATGCCTCTGACCAGAGTTAGTCTTCTACATTTGTATAAGAATGATGTTGAGGGACCCTGAGAAATGCTAGGTCATAATGATAATCCTTGTGCTCACTTTCATAATCTCCAGAGAACTTTCTGGAAGCCCTCAATGTTTCCAGGGGTATCTAGTTAGTTTAGATGGAGATGAATGGACTCCAGAAAAAAGAGGTATTGGGAATCCTCTTCACCAGAATCAACCATCCCTCAAGAGAGGTTGTCCTACCCCTGCTTCACCTAGTCATTGTCTTCTCAGCGTCTTCATGTGATTACAGCCAGGTATAGCAACAATGGATTCTAAACTGTGAGCCATAGGAAGAAAAATTGGAGGATAAATATTTTTCATCTGCCAAGTAAGTATTTTTATTCCATGGGCATAGCATTTTTTTTGTATTTAAAATGACAGATCCTGTCACAAAAGTTCTTAATATTATATTGAAAAGATATCTGTATTACAGCAGAGGTTAAAAAACTCATTTATTTATAAGACTCTCAGGTCCTGGAGAGGTCTGCTACCTCTTTCTCCCTGCAGACAGTTAATATCGTTGAAAATAAAAAAGCTGTTATATTATATGACAAGCACACCGGTATTAAAAACAAACAGCCTGGTTTCAGTAATGTGTTCCAGGGCTGGTGAACTGCTGGTCCCAAAATGGAACAAAACCAGATATGTTTCAATTTTATTTTTGAATTTTCCCCTCTATTGATATATTTGTTTTTGTACATCTGACTCATCAGAAAGTATTAAAATTATCTATGAAAATAAAATAGTAGGAATTCATTCTGACATTCCTACCTTCATATAACAAAATCATCTCTGAGTCCATGAAGAAGGCAAACTGAGGGATGGTATCTGTTGAGGAAGAAATACCCTCATATAGGTTATTGAAAGGTTCATGACTTCAGGAAAGCAAGCAACGGAACTTACAAAAGTGTATTCAAATGAAAAGGTGGTGGTATCCTCATCTCTGTAATCCTTCTGGGCCTTTATTACTTCATTCTGGAAGCTGTGAAGACAGTTCAAAGAGTGAGAGTTTCAGAGAGTGGGATTCAAAATGTGATGGAGATGGGGTAGCCAGCTGACATGTTAACATTTCCACATCTGATCAGACATTCACCAGGGCTTGTATCTGTTACCATGGTCTCAAATCTGAGCTGCAGGATCCTAAAACTAGGCCAAAGACAACAAACCAGACTACTGAGTAGTGGAGATGCAGAGGGACTAGAGCTGACTGCTATAGACTAGTTGGTTATTGGAAGACTCACTAGAGCTTCATTCTAGCTATGCGCAGAAGAGAAGGAACAAAAACCAAATGTGGCAATCAGTGAGGAAATGGCAATCCCATTCCATCCAAGCACAGTTAGAAAAAACACAAGCTCCAGCCTCTATGAACAGCACAAAATTCCATTTAATTTTCCTGTTCTAAACCAGAAGAAGTGGGTAAAAAATGGCAGGAAGGGTGGAGATATTTCAGTTTGTCTACCCGGCTGTAGGCATTCTTCAATTCATGTCAATGCTTGCAGCTTCTTACCTTCCACTTGAGTTTGAAGACAAACCAAATTAGGTTGAAGGTTTCTGACAGTTGAGGACATGGACCACTTTTGATGTATTTATTTAGGAAGGACTCATTCTGCACTTTGGTAGGAAAGATGCTGCAGACAGTGCCTGGCAACATCTAACATCCACATCCTCGAAGCATTTGTCATCACAGAGGAGGACGGAGAGGGGCTCACAGGGGTCTTCTGAGCAGAGATAATTGAGGCATTCAGAGTGCTACAGAACTGCACAAGGGAAACATATATTTTTACTTAAATACGGTACCTTTTGTTTTATTTAAATTGCATGAATAAAATGTTGCATATGGTTAGTCTAGTGGAATAGTGATCTAGTTATAAATACAACCACAATGATAAGTACAATCTCTTTTGCCTATTTTTCAAAAGAAATTATAACAAAGGAACTTCCTTTATCAATTTTGAGGTTGGGGGTAGTATTTCTTAGTTCATCCATTCCAAAATTTGTACTGTAAACTATGGTAAAGGGTTCAAAAACAATATTGTTTTAAAAGTAGTCATAAGAGAAGTTGGATATTTATTTTTAGAGTCAGGGAAGCAGAAGATACAGGCCAGACTTTGTACCATTTTGAGTTTGCTGGTTCCATGGGAGGAGTAAAGACATGGAACCTATTGGGATTCCTGGTTTTATCTCCAAAAGAAACCTTTCTGCATTTTCTTTACTTAATACTTCTAATGCTGGAGTTGAAGGAATATTTGGTTTTTCTGCTCATGTTAAATGCTATTGCTGCTATTAATTTTTAAATATTTAGACATGGCAGGACTTCTAAATATGAGTCTGAACAGGTGGATGAGGTTTTCCACGGAAAGACTTCCAGTACTGTGCCCAGTTCACTCACACAAGTTTCTTCATTCAAACCATGGTATTTGTGATAAAATATGAAGTACCTACATTTCTGCTTTTACAACTGTGTGCATATATTGTGGTTTATAGCTCTGAAAAAATGTATATCCAAACTTCAAAACAGGAGTAAGAATTCTTTATATACATGACTATGAGCTGTCTGGGGAAATGAATCCAAATAGGTAGAGAGATGGTCTTAATGTTAAGAATCGTTGTTCTTGTGGAGAAAGCTTTAAGGACGATGTGCAATTATTAGGAAGAAGGTTCATTCATGGTGGAATTGAGTTTTGTGTCTTCCAAAAAGACATTCAGGAAATGCTGAAGATGTAGAATCTACTTAATAGATACTTGAGCAGGGCTAGGGCACAATCAGAGAGACCCTTGTCTTCACTGTTAAAGGAAGAAAGAAAGAAAGAAAATGGTTGAAGGAAACAGAACGCAAAAATATACAGTTCTTTAGCCAGTTAAAAGACATTGTCAAGCCAATGTATTGTAATTGTAATTACAATGTAAGCAAGGAGGATGTCTCAAATGATACCAGAAACAAGCAAGACACAAAATATCTTGAAAAGCCAGAGATCTATACTCCACTATCTGGTAACCAATAAATCCCTTATGGACTCTGCTATGGAAATGTTTTGTGTGTTCAGTTCCATGTTACCCATGAATGTCTCTGGAGTGGCACACGTCTGTTTCTAATAGTCTACATCCAACGGATCCAAGACGTACTATCTATTGTCAAAACAACCATATAGAATGATTTGCTGCTCTCTAAGAGACACTCTCCCTAGGTTTAGACATCCTTTCTGATCAAATCTGCATATATTAAAATATCTTTAACATTTTCAGTGTGCTAGGGGTGAGCAACAGTTCAATCATGCAAATGGTCAGAGATCAATCAGACCCAGAGTTAACGTGGTTTAACAAGAGAGCTAACAATTTCATGGTCCTTCTTTCTTTTAAGTTTCTTTAGAGGCCAAATGAGATAAATTGCTATCTGACCCACTGCTTGGGGATAAACGTTAAATGGTTTATCTGGGCAACCCAATCACCTCCAGACAGACTGGAGAATCGGCCTAAATAATGAAGGTGTGTGTCATTCATCTCTTTGTCTGTCTCCTGGTAACCTTGACGGGACTAAGTGGAGACACGATGATTTGTATACTCAATAATTCAAGGTGTTTGCTTATCTTTCCTTGTCAGATGCTGCTCATCCATAGTCTATGTCACCATCTAATTAGACTTTTTTTAACTTTGCCTTTCACATAAACCTTTCTTTTCCGTGAATTTAATTTGCAAACAGCATTGCTTTTATAAAATATCACACGTTTTTTGTTTGTTAGCTTGGTTACGAGGCTTTTATTTATATGGTTTTGATATATCAACTCCCAACTGGTAGCCTCCTTTCAATGTAGTATTTCAATGTAGTAATCCATTTGGCCTTGCTTTTTTGAAAAATAAGAATCAAGAATTCATACTAAAAATGCATCATACTTTAACTATGGTTACTGAAAGTGAACGACATATACATTTTTCACTGCCTCCAAGTTATGTCTTTGGAATATTTTTCTTGGTTTGCTGACTATTAATATATCTGAGGAAAATCCTATGCTTTTGCCTTGCTTGGAAGTTTGACAATAGTTCTGATAAGTACAGTAGAATTGCCTCATGCTGAGCATGACAATTTCTGGTCCCTTTCTGTTTTTTTGGGGGGGAGGGGTATAGCTTCCTCCCACGGTTTAACTAGATCAATGAATTGCAAGCACAAATATTAAAAAATATTTGACTGCCTTGAATAACTCTTCTCCCTGCCTAGAGCACTATGGATGACACCCCTTCTGGAGAATAAGAATATTTAGGAAACCTTGGATGGATAAAACTGTATCTTTGCTTTTCAGCCATTGGAACTTTGGATTGCCCATTCATATTTCTCATATTTCAACAAAGTTTAACATGGTGTAATTAATACAGCATACTTATGATTGTTCTGCAAAAATATTCAATTATACTCCAAAAGTTGTGGATGTTTTCATGCCTGTCATTATGAACACTACAAGGTAAGAATGAAAGGAGCTCAATTCTTATTTTAAACTCATAAAGGACAGATATCTATCATACTAAAGACATCAGACAGTAAGCCAGGTGATTCTGCAATAAAGCAATTGAAGGGTGTAGATTCTAAATATTACAGGGAAATGAAAAAGCTAAGTACGAAAACCAAGTGAATTACATGGACAAGCAGAGAACAGTAAAGTCATGGAATAAAAAAGGGTCACAGCAAGCAAGCCAGTATGTTAGACACATGTCAAGAAACACAAGGGTGATCCAGGAGCCGTGAGGATGAGAGGCCTCATGGAAACTAGTAAGGGCTGGTTATCTGATCCTTATTGGTCTCATTTTTGTTTTTTTCCTATAGACAATTTCTGTGTGTCCCCAGGAAGCTACAAATAATTATAGAGCAAGCCCATGGCATCTTACTCAGACACCAGAATCTCTACCTTGTTAGTGTGAAGGTTCACGGTAAATATGCATAAAAGTCCTTAGAACTCACGTGTGAACTTACCTTTGGATTGCATGTATAAGGGATTTATGAAGGATATCACATGTAAAAACAGTCTCATGCTCAAGATACCTTGGTAGACATATGAAAACACAATTTCAAATTGAAGCATACCAGGGTCAAATAATACCTTTTAATTTTTTTTGTCAGTACTCTGGATCAGACCCCAGGATCTCACTGAGCTTCATGCCCAGCTCTCTTTCCAAATTTTATTTTGACACAGGATCTTACCAGTTTTCCAACCTTGAACTCTCTCTCAAGCCCATGTAGGCACTAAACATGTGACCCTTCTGTTTCACATCATAAACTGCTGGGATGGTAAATGTACTCTTTTAGGCTCCTAAGAACTCATAGTATAAGTAGACAAACATGCTTACAGAGTGTGTTAACCACAAATGTTCAAGACAACAGAGAGTGAGATATTTTAGCTACTACACAGAAGTAATATTAACTCCAGTTCACCTCTAAGCACAACCCAATGCCCTGTATCTAACTATCCTTCCTGCCATGGCCTCCTGAAGCTGAAGATCAGAATGAATTCTCTCTGTGACTTGCATTCTCTTCTTTTGAATCCCGAGATTGTTTTTCCATGACCCCGAACCTTTGCTCCAACACTTAGCAACATTTAAAGTACTCAGACAATTGCATGGATTCTGGCATAAGTCATCGATTGGCAACAGTGATAGAATGAGTGAAGGTTCTTCAAGCTCCAGAAATCCATTCTAGAAACATGTTGCCGTTTCAATGACGGAAGTATAACAATAGTCATGGTTGAATAATACAGAGTCATTTGAGCCAATTAGCTCAGTCCCTCAGTCTGCAAAACAAAGGAAAAAACATATTATTTTTAGTATGTGGCCAACAGCCTCAGTTCTGGGTACAGGGGGCAGAAGATGTTCTCTTATGCTGTCTTTTTATTCATGTAATTTAAGAAAGGTAGGTAGATCCTGTTCATGGTGTGAGGCTTTTAACTCCTCTTCCTACTTGTTCATCCTTCTTGTTTTTTCCCCATTCATTTTATATCACTAATAGTTTGGTAAGATATTTACTTACTTTTTAAGAAACAGTCTCACAGTCTTTAAAATAAATAATGGCGTGTGTTTAGGGACTGCTAGTGTCCACAATTTTCCCCTTCTAAGTGTTGGGATGATGTCACCCCACAGAACCACAGAATCAACAGAATCAAAACACAGGCTCTTCACCATCTATCTTTTATTTCTGACTCTGAGAACACCTTACTTTCCAGGGAACACCCTCTCCCCCATTCATCTTCTTAAGCATGCATACACTAGAAAGAAAATAAGCCATCTTCAGTCTCTATTAAGAATGTTTTTAACTGGAGTGATGTTTTCCTCTGCCTACCATTCAAGGCCTCCAAATTTCCTGGAAGGCCCAGTGCTTTTCCAAGATCCTTTGGATCAGCTGGGCAGAGGCTTGCCATCTGATCCAAACCAATGACCCAACTCTCAAGTGCTCCATCTATTAGCCCCGCATAATTCACCCGACTTAGCTGCACATTGTCCGTTGTAATTAAGGGTGTGCTACACCATTAGAGAAAGTTTATGGGCCAGAGACTGAACTTATCTGTGCATATACGAGCCCACCAATGGAGCTTTAGTGTCTCCAAAAGAGTAGGAATAATAAAAAATAACAATGATGATGGAGGCTGTGTCTCCTTGAATACGGACCTCCTGCTAAGTGCCCTTTCTCTATTTGAATGTCTTGCTAATTCAATGCCATTAAAATAGATTCTCTTAAAGACTGCTCTGTCAAATACAAAAAAGAGAGATATATAGAGTGTGGGATTTAATTATCACTGCTCTCTGTCTCCACATGTGAGTTGTTCTGCGTAATAATTGCCCGAGTTTGTCTTCAAATGCGATTTAATAGTGTTAATACTAGTAAATATTGCTCATTTTGATGCCGATGTGCTGTTTTAATGGTTCCCATGGTTTCTAAAAGTCATTTCTTATCGTTTTACTGTAGAAAGAATCTCACTTTAATTATGTCATAATTGTTTGGAAGCCGTAGAATCTTAATTAATGCCAGTGGCTTCAAGGCACAAACCAAATGTAGACTTTGTATTCATGTTTGCTTCATCTCTTCCTGCCTGAGAACAGGTCCCCCACAAGCTTTCTCAGGCAACATCACAGATGCTTTTCAATTTTCTGGTGATGTCATTCCTTTCTGCTCCTCAGTTAGCTTTTCTCAGCTTTAGCACACAATTTAAAGGTTAATATGGAATCAACCTTCAATCTTCACAGGGAAGTCTTTATCCTCGGTATACACTTCCTTCACCTGATAAAAGCACAATACTCTCCTTGCTCTGTGTGAAAGATGGGATGAGATGCCAATGCTTTCCCTTGGAATTACATGATAGCAAACAAGACAGAGGACTTCACTCTCTCTGTCCCCTCCCAGCCAATTTGTCGTATTGGTTCTTCTGTGTGAATACATTGGCTCAGTGTTTCCCTCTCCTGGAAGTTTGTTATTTCCATGTCCATTCCCAGGACCCTCCTGTCACATCATGTGGTGCACAACGATTGTTCTCTGCTCCTCTGTTTGGGTCCAAAAGTCCCCCATGGACATAATTTATATCTGAAGCAGTGTTATGTCTTAATATCACTTTCTTGAAATGTTTGTGCCTTAGCACTTCCTGATTTTTTTCCTTTTCATTCTGTTTTACTTAAAGCTGCGCTTAAACCAAACATCCTGTAAATATTGATTTAGTGATTACTTATAGACTTTCTGTTTAGGACCTAGTAAAGTTTCAAGAATGTAATTAGAAAATATATCAACGTTTGATATCAAACTTCCAGTATAGAAACGTATTCCCCAGAAGCACAAAGCTGGAAGTGGCTCAGTGTACGCACATGCCTATCAGTAATGGAAGAGGAAGGCGGTGGTCACAGACCTCAGAGAATTGCGCTCCTTAGGATTCCGCAAGTAGGTAGCCATAGAGAGCCATAACCAGATCACAGGCTTTTGGATAGAAATTCCGAAGTTCTCCCGTGTGATTTGCACAAGTATCACATTGGTCGCTTTCGCTTAGCTCTTCCAGATAGCTCTGGGATCCTCTCAGCCCCATCATTATGCATGCTAGCCAGCAAACCACAGAGAACCCCATGGAAGCCGCTGCTCCAGCTAACATCTCGTTTTCTCTTTAGTTTCAATCTCCTACACAAACTGAGAGTCAAATGACAACAATTCATTTATCTGAATTGCTTTGCAAAGGACTTTACATTTTGACTGAAATTGAGAGGGTGTTTATGCATAGTAATGAGGGGGTGGAGCCAATAGGAGACTGAGAGGAGAGAAGTAGCATAGCCTATGTCCTGGGTTCCCTTCGAGAGTCTGATACCCAAAGATGGGCAAGTAAAGCTACAGACTTAGCGTGAGTGACCAGCATCACTGGGAAGGGCAAGAAGAAAAAGGAAATCATCAATTTGGCGCAGAAGGGCTATTGCTTCAGCCTCTTGGGAAAGCATTCATATTGAGAATTCTGCAAGGTAATAAATGGCTTTGAGAGTCTGCTCTAGGGCTCCTTCCCTGGCTCAGGAATAGTAACTGTCTTATATTTGGTAGTCACGAGGTGCTAAGGAAGTTCTCTCCACTGCTTCTCACACAGAGTTGGGTGAGAGAGTCTCAGGAAGGGAGAAAGCTGAGATGTGGCATATTTTACTCAGGGAGACTGAGAATACTAGAGAAAACACCCTCAAGAGAATTGAACTGCTCAGACTGAAGAAATCGCTCAGTTGATAAACTGCCTGCTACACGCAAGGATGAGGACCTGAGTTCAATACCTAGAAATCACATTTTAAAAAGACAGCCGGGGGCACTCGTGTGCACTTGTAATTAGAACAGTGGAAAGCTAAAGAAAAGAGGATTTCTGGGACTCACTGGCCAGTTAGCCTTGCCTAATCAAGGAGTTTTATGCCAAAAGAAGGCTCTGTCTCAAAAAACCAAGGTGAACAGCATCTAGGGATAATTCAAGTTGTTCTCTGACCTCAAAATATATGCAGCTACAGCTATGTGCACCTATAAGCAGATATTGATCTCTACAGTGAAACACACATGTACACCGCAAACACACACACACAAATACCATTCAAGAATTGGAAAAATGGGCAATACCACAATTCTAATGACAGCATCTGGACACATGTATAAAAACAACTTATAGAGTTACATGACCCTGTAGAATTTATGTCCCCACAGGGACCAAAAGATGCCAGACACTGCACCAAGGCTGAGTGGTAGAAACAGTCACGTTCTATTCCCTAATGCTCCCAATTCCCATTGACACTGTGAAGCAGAGTGAATCCTTAAACTCAGTATGCCTCCTGAGGCTATGTCAGCCTGCCTGGTCTGTGGGTGGGCTTTCGGAGCACAACAAAGGGAATTCTGAAGTTCTAAAGAGTCCTTTTATCATGGTGCCCCAGGCTTCATCCACTGTATTTGCAATCCAGGAACAAACATTTCATTTAAGATGAATTAAAGATTTGGAAATCAAAAGGCTACAAACATAATTGCTGTAATCAATGTAAGTCAATGCCAGGTCCAGTACTGGAAAAGTCTGGTACACAGGATGGGGCTTTTGAATCAAAGTGCTTGAATCAACTTTGGGGAGCAGGCACGCAAGAAGTGTATAAGCACATTTGTGGACTGTTAGCTTTCCTCGTGTTTACTATCCATTATCTGCCTTTGTTCTGGCTCATGCCAGCCCCTTTATAATCCTTTTTTAAAAATACAAAATCAATACAACTTTAATTACAAAAAGCCCATGGTGTCTCTTGAAAAAAAACAGGGCAAACAAAAAAAAGGCATTTTGAGAAGGGACTTGTGATCTAAGAAGCGTGACCTGGGGCCACCCTATTTCTTGGGGCGATGCTGTTGATCTGTTGGTCCCATTGTAATGATTTATGTGTCCCTATCTGGCACCTTTTGTTTTCTAGCTGGCTTTGTGTATGGTAAATGCACAACTGCATTTCAACCAGGGGTTTGACATTTACGGTGCTTTGTAGCAAAGATAGAGCCACATCTGGGCAAACATTGTCCCTGGCGATTAGTGGCTCATATCATCTGTGTAGTGTCTGGCTGCCACAATGATGAGCACTCATTAGAAATGTCCCATTTCCTCCTAGAGCCAAATAAAAGCACAAACTAATCTAAACTGAACATTTGCTGGGTATGGGTATATATATGTTCAATTTCTGTGTTGGCTGCTTCCAGAGACACACTGCAGCTTAATTTTTTTCCCTTTGAATATTGTTTATACCAATGGCTTAAATCAATGTGTGTGTAACAATGTAGAAAACCTAATTTTTGACCAGGTGCATCAGCCAGAGCCAAAAAGCATGTATAATAGAAAAGAGCCAGACGAAGCCCCGTTGGCTGATATATTATGTGAGATAGTATTAACAACTTTTGTGCTACTTGACATAGCAGCAAATTTATAAAAACCCCGGAGATATTTTTCTTCAATGTGAGGACTAGATTGACTTTTCCTGAGCAACCGGATGTTTTGTTTATTTGCTGGTCTGTGTTACAGTAAGAGTAAATCCAGTACTTTGCATGAATTCATCTTTCTGATTGCTGTTAGGAAGCCAAAACAGCGAGCAATCTATCCAAAGCATAGGGGGGAGATTCTTAGCAAGCATTTTCATCTATTACTTGTACCAGTCACTTCTTCTTATTGTTTTTTAACCAGGGTTTTGTCTCCAAATTTTCTATTCTTTCTGCTCTATCCTGCAGAATTGTAATTTGTTAATCACTGTAGATCCCAATTTTCAGATTAAAGTGGATATAAATACTTAGAACAAATATAGTAAAACAAAACGAGATGAAACTAGTTTCTAACCTCAAGGAGCCTGTAAATTTCTTATGGAGTCCATATAAACTTAGCAAAAGATAAAGATATAAGGAGTGTGGGCTTAAATGACAGTACAAAGCAGACTTTTATAATTATAGTACCTAACAGGGTGGAAGATTGATTAGAAGACTCAGAAGAAATTAATTATTAGAGATCATTCCCTTACATCTTGAGGCATTGCATAACACTTCGGACAGATGGCCCTGTGCATGAGAGTGTATATGATGTATCTGTTTGGTGGGTCTGCTAGGTTGACAAGGGAAGTTAAACCACTTAAACAGCTAGAGTTGCTTGTGATATCCTCATGGCACTCTTTTTTCTTCAAGGTTTATGTGAATATTTAATTCCCAGTACAAATACGGTTGTACTTCAAACTTTGTCTCAAGAATTATAAAGACCAAAAGTATTTTCCTTTACAGTCTACCAGATTCATGGTATTTTGCTTAAAGAAGAATGCAAAATGGACCCAGACAGAGTCTACAATCAGATACCCTTTGATTTTATCTGAGATACATTATCAGCACACTTGATTATGTTTTCTCTCTTCATCAGGGTGAAAACTCTGCTAATAGGAAATGACACAAAACAAGAGTGGAAGCAAGACTGGGAAAGAAAGTTAAACAGCACAGGGCTGTGTCCTCTGGGGCAAGCACACCAATCAGCCAGGCAGCCCTGAAGAGAGCATCATCTTCAAGTGTTAACGCAGTCACCACTCTTTCAAGAAAATGGGTTTTTATTTTTTAAAGTAGATTACATGCATCATTCAAAAAAGTGGGTGGGGGGATGACTTTGGCCAGTAATCACTACATCCCAATCTTTTTAACTCCATTATCCCTGCAGCTATGCTCAATATAGACACTAGGAAGATATCACCTCTAAGACCACGCTGTCATCAATCCTTAGTGCATTCCCTAATAGTTATAATAATTCCATGAAGATAGTTCTTTCAGCATCTGAATCTTTTCTGGTTTTGTCATATTGCAACCATGATTTAAATTCTCAGTGGAAAGAAAATAGACCATGGTTAAGATTTTGGACCTCTCCTCACCCCATTTTTAGTCCTTGCTCATTATCGCTGACTCACACCTTGCCAAAAGAATGCCTTCTCTTGATGTCACCTGTTTCTCTGTCTTTGTTAAGGTACTTTTATGCAGAGGAAAGCATCAGGATTAGAACAGACTTAGTGGTGACCCTAATAACTGTAGAACTAAGCTTGTTGGTATGGGTATTTCCTTCTTGCAACACAAATACAAGCTTGTATAAAAGAATCTAAATGGTATTATGGACAGGAATTTGTAAAGCTCTGCTCTAAAGAGAGAACCATGTGACTACTGACTGGAGCAGGTGTCAACGACTCCCCAGGTTAACTGGAAAGTTTGCTTTCTGTGGCTTCTTTTCTGTTAAAATTTTCTTGTGCCCTGAGACTGGTAGAAATGAGTCAAAAGGAAGAGAATAATAGTGGTACCAAGTAAGAATTAGTCTTTGGGTACCAGGCAGAAGGAGGAACAAATTTGCAGCCTGCAGAAACATGAGGGTAGGACCACTGAGTTATCTCCTGCCAGACACTGTCTGAGGCATGATTAGTGTGTCACTTTCACAGTTCTTCTATGAATGGGAGGTACCAGCCCAGCCTCCTGACAGGAACAAAGACAGAAATGGAACCACTAACATCTTGGAATTCTGCCCCACACCACTTGATCAGGTCACTTTTATTGGTGTTGAAGAGTATTTTCAAAGCCTATTTCTGAGAAGGGATTAAAAAAATACTTTAAAGAAATAGAGCAAGCTAGAATGAGAAAACAAATAGGCTTGGTTTTGCTGCTTTAGACAATATACTTTGAAACCCTACCCAAACAACCCAGAATGTAAATAAATCAGAGCCCTGGTGAATTCGCTGGTGTTTAGTTATCATTTTGAAGCCCCTCTCTGACATGATCAATTATGGTCACAGCACTATCTTACAGAAAATAACAATTAAAAAGAGAAGGAAGACAACAGACAATGGGGTGGGATAATGATGCAAAGATAAAGGAAAGGGTAATGTAGGAAGAAAAATATAAGTAGAGAAAAACCCAAAAACAGAGAAGGCAAATAGGGAGGGAAAGAAAGGCACCAGCTGTAGAAGGTTATTGTTCTTTTGTGTGTACAAATATCAATCAAGGTGGCAGGTGCTTGGATGAAAGTAGCACCGGAGCCTCATAGAGCCACACAAAAAGCGCTGCACAAATAAAGGCAAATGAATGATGTTGGTATTTTTAATGGAGGTTGCCTTTGAGTTTGGCTCCGAGACAATGGCCTGTAGTTGTATCTGATTATGACTCATCTCCATGGGGGCAGACAGAACCGTTGTAAATGCCTGAAAATTATGAGCTTTAGAAAGATGAACTCTGTGATGGTGATGACACGAGGCATTTGCACATTTTATACTCTGTCTCATCTGAAAATCATGAGCCTGTGTTTATGACATCACTGGATTTCTGTGTGTACCTTTGAGGCATGTACCCACAAGTGTTCTTTTGCTCAGTGATTTGGTTTTCCTGGAGACAACATGATAACTTAGAGTACTGTCATTAGGATCAATAAAAAAAATCCTGCTGGCCAAAGAGGGAGCCTTGAAATCTGATGAAAGCACAAGGGCAAAGTTTATAATGTTTGTCCAAGGGGCGGGGTAGGTCAACCTGTGCACTGTCTCCTCGGGAGAGCAGAGACCCTTGCTCAGCAGCCAGCCTCCACACAACCTCAGTTCCAAAGACCTTCCTAATCCCTGAGGTGGATTCATCTCTGCTGCCATAGGATTTCAAGATTGTTGGGCTGAAAAACAAAAACAAATTTAAAAGTCCACACTTGATCCATAACTCAAGATAAGTCCATAAAAGGCTCTGATTATATGTGCTGGCCCTTTACTCAACCTCATTTATCAGGTCAACGTAATTTTAAAGATTGAATTTGCTTTCAAACACTTTATACCAAGTTGGACAACAGGGTCGATATGTACAGATTTCAAATATATGTTTGCGTGTATCTTTGTGTTTGACTGAGAGTGTATGTCTTTGAATGTGCAACTATGTATGTGTGTTTTTCTTAGTGCATCTTCCTTTGCCTGGGTGCCTATGCATGTCTGTGAAAGTCTATGAGTGCCTCTGTGTCTCTGCATGTCTCTGTGTATGTAGTGTGTGTTATGGTTTTTGACTCTTTAAGAGGCAAGCCACGCCCACTCCCAGTGACCCTGCCCGCCTCCCCCGCCAACTTGATTCTCTGCCTGCTCTCTGTTGGCACGCATGCTTCTCCCCTCTTCCCTTTCTCTTCCCTCTCCCCCCTTCTCTCCTTCCCTCTCTCTCTCCTTCCCCCCTTTAAGTAATAAA
>LOJH01001223.1:2578-17174 GCA_001685095.1 Ellobius talpinus
TAGATAGATAGATAGATGAGATAGAGATAGAGATATATAAAATCTTGAACATCTGTGATCCATCAGAAAAAAAATAACAAGACAATAGATTCAGTCAGGACAGAAAACACGGATGGTCACACGCTCAGGGTCAGGTATGCTCCAACTGCAGAGACCATTTCTACTGCTTTTATGTTGGCTGACTAAGCAGAAGCTACTTCCAGAGTCATGGTTGCCCCAAGAACAAGACAGGGAGAACCAAACTGTGGGTCTCTTCTCCAGATCATCAAGTTCAACCAGCTTTCAGTGCAGATTAGTCACCAGCATTTTTGAAACCATCAAAGAGATATAAAGACGCACATCCAGCTGCACTCATTTGGATGGATCCTGGGCCTTTGAAAAAGTCAACTGCAAGCAAGCATGGAACCCAAACAGAGTTGCTGCGTGGCCAGCATACTCTGGGCACAGAACATAGAAAAACAGGTTAGAGAGGACTCCAAGGAATGTGTGAAGTAAAATATATTTTATTTGCATGCACTTATATATGTGTATGCGAGGGTATAAGAGGAGGTCAGGGATGTGAAGGACACCATGCACTTGCGTGGCGGGGCCTCATCACTCCACATAAAGATGTTAGTGGAAGAATCCTGTAGGAGATTATTTGCACTTCATTGGATGGTGGAGGCGGGTCCATGATAGTTAGTCATCAGGGGAAACTTACAGTGATGTGTGCCTTTGTTGAAAGTATGTTTGGGAACCTTTTCTCCTTGTCTTCATGACTGGTCTGGTGGCCACATGACTTTTCCGGAGAACATGACTGTGGTAACAGGTATCAACCCTAGGTCCTTAACTGGCTCATTCCTTGAGACGGTTGATACTTGGCTCTGCTAAGACAGAGCCACGGTGTTCAACGATGTCCCACCATCAGCATTTTGTTTTGGTTTATTTGCTTTTAAAGAAAATCTAATGATATGTTGACTATCTAAAAATCATTGGCAAATAAAGATGTTTTTTAGTTCATGGTGCTACAATGGTCATTTAAAGACTATTAACAATCAAATTATTAATATGCCTAGGAATTATGAAAATCAGGTTAAATTTTCAGTCTTTTATTAATCCATGCCTTACTTATTGAAGACAATCCCTGATTATTTCTGCAATAGTAGGTCTTTTTGTGGTTTGTTGTAATTTTTTATTATTATTTAGTACAAAGTTAAAAAGCAAATTTAAAATTGCATAGTAGTTCAGGTCATCATATCCTGTCTCCTCAAGCAGTGTGGGATACTTGAAAGACTTTATTTATCCTTTTTGTGTGTGTGTCTTAGGAACATTTTTCTTCTACCTCTGGTCAGATGTTTGTTTTCAGATTTCTAAGAGGAAGGAGAAATCAGCCACATTGGAATTCTGTCTGGACCCGGTGCCTAGGATGAAGAGACACGAAGGGCTGTCCGTCCCCCTTGCCTTGCTTCCCAAGCTCTGAGACAAGCAGCTTCCAGCAGAGAAATGTCTGTCAAGTTCAAGTGGGAGCCCCGTCAATGTTTTCCAAAGAAACTCAGAGTAGAGGGAGTGCATCTTGGGTTTGTGGAAACACAAGGAGCAGGTGCTCGCTCGAGAGACTGTGATTGGGCCTCCGCTAAGTCAGGTTCCTGGCTCTGAAAGACAGCAGAGGCTCTCCAAGAGGGAAAGGTCAGAGTCAAGTCAGAGGTCATCTTCCTCCCTCCTCCTGCTTCCAGGCGTAACTAGGTAACTCGCTTTCACAGCCTGCGCCTTTTGACAGCCTGGGCAGCAGGATCGGCAATGCACGGCCTGTGAGATGGGCCAGGGGATGACAGGAAGAGGAGGGAGTGAAGAGAGGTGTCGGGTGGGGGTGGGACGGACTCCTTAGCCAGGAGGACCACACCTGGAATGCTATGCAGAGCTGGGCCACTGGCAAAGAGCTCTGTGGCGTCCCCAGAGTCCAGGAGGAATTAAGCCCTATAATCTCTTGAGGTGGAGGCATCCCTAAATGCTACTTAGGACTATGGAACATATGACTTTTTAAATACATTCATTAAACCTCACCCTTATATACTAAATGAGATGCCACTTGCACGTTAAATGAAGTCAGCACTTGCTTCCAAGAGAAAGAAAGGAGTGCATTGTGGGTTCTCACCCTTTACACCGTGGCAGGAGGGAGCCCCTCGCCATCCGTCTCCCCTGCACTGTAAGCGGGTTGGAGCTTGTTAAACGTCCCAGCTCAGGACTGGGAACGCGTGAGCGACTGGGCACTCAGCTTCCTTTGATTCTGGAAGGTGAACATAAACCTTTGGACGGATGGTGTGGCTGTGGCCGTGCATGCCTGGAATGTAGACAGGCATTTATGATAATTAGAAATAATCAAGTCCAGACCAAGAAAAAGGTGCAAGGGAACATTCAGTAATTTGTATCTAAATGACTGCCGGAGCCTAAGGTAGACAATCCAGGTGGTGCTTACTGGCCTCATAAACACTTGATTTAAGGGGCAGTGTTAACCTGGAGGTTTATGATCACAGCACTGAAATTAAATTGATTGTGTCTGCTCTCTCTCTAAAAATAAAAATGGAATAATAATGTGGTAGCCGAGCTGGATGGTTGAAAGCTATGTCTTACGTAGCAGAGAGTGGAATTCCACTTCTGCCTCATGTGGACTGTAGCCCTTGGGATCCTGTGAGTAAAATTCCTTCGGGAATCCAGGGGACCCAGATCCTAATGGAAACTCCACATTGAGACTGAGAGTGTGAGGCCTCTGCTGCTTATTTATTGCTTTTCTTAGACAGGGAAGACACAGCCATGTGGGAGGCTGGAGAAGATGAAGGGTCAGGGAGATATTGACTCAGGAATGGTGAATATGATGACCCAAAGATATGACCATTCTGGAAGCCAGAGTTGAACATGTCAATCAAGATGCAAGCTCAGCATCTTGTGAAGAGGGCCAGGAAGACATAAGGTGGCTTTTCCCATTGTTGTGATGAAAAACTTAACCAGCAGTGCTTTGCGAAGGGGAAGCTTATTTTACAAAGCGCTCAGTTCCGGAGTATAGTTCTCCATGGCTGGGAGGTCGTGTCAGCAGGAGTAGTTGCTTGGCATCTACAGTCGGGGAGCAGAGATCAAAGGTTCTCATCTCAGTGTGTCTCTGTACTTGGTCTTGGATCAAAACCTGTGGAACGGGACCATCACAGTGAAGATGGGTCCTTCCTTCTCAGTCGATTAATCCCAGAAATACCCACACAGACATGTTCAGCCTTGTTTCCAAAGTGCTTATAGATCCTGTTGAGTTGACAATGATAACCATTGCAGTGGCCTTTGGCCTGTAATAAGGAACTGGAGAGACATGGGCAGTGCTAGGGAAGCAAAGGGTTCTTTGGAAACCTCTGTCTCATGAGAGTGATGCCTCGGAGTACTGAGATGGCTGGGGTACTATCAGGGTACTGGGACTATGCAGTTCCTGCCCTGCCTACCCTGGCTGATTGTCTGCTGAGTGAATAAACTAGTGGGTGGTAGTGAAGGTGGGGTGGACTAAGAGATGTTAAGGACTGGATTCTGAGCACAATGACCTCCTCTCAGGAGATTAGGAACATGAAAGGAAGATATCAGTGGAGTTGCTTTCATCCCTTTGAAGGGCAGGAAGGGTGGTGCTCTGATCCCTTCAATGAAGAACTGTTAAAGGGGGCAGGGATTGCTCCAATTAAACCTAAGAAATGGGCTAACAGGTCTGCCTAAAATGAAGATGTATCACTGACCTCCACATCACACAAAGAACCAACAACAGTATTTAAAAACATTTAGACAGTTTATGTGAGCAGAAGGCCATTCATAAATCAGGCAGCCTTCATCCCCAGGTAAGTCCAGGCAGCACCACACACAGGCAGACAATTGTAGCCAGGGACTGGCTGGAGTTTACCTGCTTGTGACTAACTGAGGATTCGATGCTTGTTAGTGTCAGTAACGGTTTCTCCTCACAGGAACTCAGGTTTGGCCACAGCCTGGGTCCATCTCCTCCTGCTTCGTTCACTGATCAGATGGGAGCAAACAGTACTAACAGAAGGACAGAGGACAGACATGGCCACTTTTGAGGATTTGAATCTTTTAGGTGATAGAGAGGATATAGGAGATTCAGGAGCATTGTGAAAGGTGGGAGAAATAGCATTCTTGATGAACACAGACCCTGGAAGATGTTGGGCCTTCTCTAAGACTCAGGCGGTGCTGTTCTCTGGATCTGGGGCAGCCAAGCTCCCTGTCTTGCTCTGCTACTGCAAATCCTCCTGCCAACTGCTTCTGTTTACGACCACGAAGCTCCTAATTTTAAAATCATAAGCAACCCCACAGAAGTCTTGGGGTAAATTAAAGGTTTCACAACATAAGAAAACAGATGACAAATTAGATAAGAGAAAACCCTGACCTTCATGGGTATGTTCTATGTTGGGCTGCATGGCACCTTCTACTCTGATACCTGTTTTGTATATTTGTGCAGCTCACAGATGTATAAAGCAAATAAACCAACAATATTTGTCCTTTAATAATAAAATATTTATTTTAGAGAGTTTCAGAAAACATTCACAAACATAACTTTGCACTAGGGGCCGGAAGATGGCTCGGGGGTTAAGAGTACATTGTGCTGCTTCAGAGGGTGGTTTCAGTTCCTAGAGCCCACCTCCAGCTCCAGGGTGTCTGACATGCACTTCTGGATTCCAGTACGAACTACACGCATATTCACATACTCACACAGAGAGGCATATAAGAATGCAATAACTCTTTGTTTTTCTTTTTCGGTTTTTCAAGTCGGCTCCTCTGCATATCCCTGCTGTCCTGGAACTCTGTAGGTTAGGCTACCCTCAAACACACAGAGATTCACCTGCCTCTGCCTCCAGAGTGCTGGGGTTAAAAGTGTGCCGTCACTGCTCAGCTTACAATAAATCATTTAACAAAACCTTTACACTAAGCAAGGCTGAATGACATATCTACACATACCATCATGCCTTAGGTCACACAAGAAGTTGCTGGGTCTGTCCCTTTACTTCCTACCCAAAGTATGATGAGAATTAGTTACTGCTATTCTTTTCTTCCTAGTAAGGATTGTCTAGCCCAGAGATTGCTCTTGAGAAGGGGCCAGACTAGCACAGACTCCCAGCTTGCCTCAGAGCAGAGGAGGCTCTTCTCCAGATGGCAGTCACCTGGCACTAGCAACAGAAACACATAGTCTGAGAAGGTCAGTGGAGACTGACTAACCGAGGATGTCACAGGATACACTTCCACAAAGCTGAGAGGCACCATCCCCTGAAGCCACTGCCACACACACACAAAGCCTGGCATCACATTTGACTGATGCCAAAAGCTAGTGGGATACCAAAATGCCAAGATCAGTTACTTCTCAAGAGACTGTGGGAACCTGGTAAAAAGCCATTCTTAATGTAGCTCAGAGGCCAGTATTCCTTCTTGGTGGGTCTATAGCTGCACTTTTTAAAATAATTGAACGTGCCAAATTTAGAATATTACCTAAATAAAACATTATCTCCTTGTTTAATTGAGCAGTTGTATAAGTAGGCATTTTAATGATGATGCAAATAAGCCAATTTACATTATAGATGCCATTTAGACAGATTGAAAATTGTATTGTAGATATACCTCTGACTTTTACTATTGAGAAGACAAAAATATGCAATCTTTTTAGACAAAATCACTTTAATCTCCAAATTCTATTACACTTTCATTTTTCTAATGACTAAATTTTGTCTTGTGCTCATTTCTAATTCCGGTTTTTAAGACTCTTCTATATGGGCCCACAATGTTGTATCTAAAATCAAATATTCAGTGTATAGAGGGAATACCCCAAGTTTCGCATATATGTAAATTAAAGAAAACATGCTTACTACAAATCTGTTTATCAGGAAATTCCAAGAACAAAGAGCAGTTTCTTTGACGAGGATAAGGACTACATCCATCTGTAAGTATAAAGCAGATAATTAGAGTTATGGTGAGGAATTATGATGATTGCTGTTTTCCCTCTAAGACAAATGACTTGTCCTGAGTAGCTGTCTAGGTTTCCAGAAACTCACACGGTTTCTTTCTCGTTGAGTGGGGTCTTCCGTCACAGGAACCAGAAGCAGTAAAAGTGCTGTGTTGTCGAGCCCAGTCCCACTGGATACAGCTACAAAATGATTCTCACACCTATGGATCAGGAACACTGGGGAAAGGGGAGCAGAAAGTAAGAACCGGAGGATCAGGGAGTTTGCTGTGAGACTATGTTAAAGTTTCGCCCCCATGATGGTCTAACATGAGCTGAACAAGGACAACAGCAGTGGACATGCAAACGTGGACAGGAAGACGTCCGTGAGGACTCGACTCTACACAACTAAGGATTGCTGAGAGCAGGAAAGTGATCAACCCAGGAAAGAGTATACCAACTGGTTATTCAATACCAAATGGACAGCCCTGAACGCATACACATGCAACTAACATTATACAGGTTGAGAAGATTATATTTATGAATATGTGTGTATATTTACATAATGAGGGGGCATGAATTTGAAAGAGAAAAAAGGGTATCTGAGTGGGTTTTATGGGAGAAAAAATAGGGAGAAATTAGATTATATTATAATATCAAGATTAGAAGGAATAATAAAAAAGAGAAAAAGTTCCCCTAATGGAATATTATATTGCCACAGTATTTCCGTATTGACCTGACTGTAAGTTTTTTAAAACAACTGAGAAACAACTGGATAATCTAAACCATCATAACCCAAAGACCGACCATTATGATTTCTTCTGCTCTAGTATCTATCAAAAGAGTACATAATGAGCTTGGAAGTCCTGGGAGAAAAAAAATCCACTCGTGTGCTTATGGCTAAAAAGTAAAAGCATCAAGAGGATAGCTTGTCACTTTCTGTAGAAGAATTATAAGATGGCAGCCAGACAGTCCTGTTATGAAAGACAGACTTTCTCCACCTCTTTTCAGTTCAAAAGCCCAGACTCCAGAATCACTTAAGTAAAGTTCACCTTAGACTCGTATCTCACGGCTTTTGCTGTTCACCTCTACATGAAACCACGCACGCCTTAGCTGACTGTTGAGGCCCACTGAGCTGTGCTGGTAGATAGAGCGGGCCCTGCTTCTCTTCTGCTGGACAGCTTCTTTCTGGGTTCCCTTGAACTTGAAATTTCTCTTTAAAATGTCCCATTAATTCCTATTAAGGAGCTACTAGCGAAGAAAATGGAGTGTTAGCTTTTATCAATCTGCCTGAATAAATGTTAACCACCCTTGGTTAAAAGGCCTCCTTTGAGCCGCACTCATGCGAACACAGCGCGCACGTTGGCAAATCATTCCGATTAACGCACTCGAACTGAGCAAAGGCTGCGGATGTGGATTAGCATTATAGATTTTAATTTGAAATAATGTCACTCTTCTCAGCCCACGTAGCAGTGCACGAGCGGCCATCTGCTTGTAATAATGAACCTGACAGTCCCTGGGAATGGTCTTTGCTGCCTCCTTTCCCTGCATAATGGCCCAGGTATTGATCCTTGTGGTGGGTGGAGCCGTTGCAGGCCTCACACTTGATCCCTACAGAGCAGGCTGGAGCAAAGATGTTCCTGAGGCCTCGGCTGCAATGTCAGTGAGAAACAAATGACTGCCTTGTCTCTCACACCGGGACCAAAGCGATGAAGCCCCACACTGGTCATGATCCCCGGCCTTCTTCAGTCCAGTTCAGTACACCGGCAACCAAACTGATGGACCGGACTCGTTGTGCTGGTAACTCAGAGGAGGTCTGTGGTTCAGCCAAGACCTCTGCTCTTGCCAACTGTGGCGGCAGATAGAGCCAAAACTATCAGGCATGAGTATTGCAAGGCCCGCTTGGGCGATTTTGGGCTATATACATAGATATAGCGCTAGACATACCCACTGAAAATCCCCTCCTGCCCTGGCAGGGGGGGGATCATCTCTGTTGTGCTAGCTTCCAGCCATATGTAGACAACTACATTTAAAGCAATTAAAATGAAAGGATATGGACAAGGAAGTCTTTGGGACCAAAGACCTTTCATTTCCATACTCAAATGGTGCAGAAGCAAACAAAAATAATCACTGCTTGAAATATGATTAAGCCTTTAAAAGTAAGGAAATATGACATATTCTACAGAAAGAATGGCACTGAGCTGTGCGACTTGATTAATAAAAACCCAGAGACAGAAACTGGGGTTCAACCTGAAGGTCAGAAAACAAAAGCAGTCAGCCACTGGCTCTCACCTCCACCTCTGTTCGAAATGGCGATCCTGCCTCCAGGAGTCTCAGAATGAGACAGCCTGAGAGTGGTCTCCTCCTGTTTCATATTCCTCTCTAGTGCTGTAATTAAGGGCATGAACCCCTACCTCCAGGTTTCTATGGCAAACTAGTGTGGCTGCTGAATAAAGGTGTGTGTCCCCACTGCCTGGTCTGTAAGGCTAATCAGTGTGGCTGTTTTATTCTCTGAAGTACCAGCAAGCCTTATTTATTATAATGTAAATGAAATATCACTCAAGGGATGTATTACACTGACTGATCTAAGGTAGTCGTGGAGTGACAAAGAGTGCCCAATTCCTCCTTTTGTGAGGAACCTAGAGCTCTGTGTGGCTTTGTAACCACAAAATTTCAGTTTTGCAATTAAAAAGTTCTAATGATAAAAGATGCTGTTGCAGAGTGTGGACGTACTTAGTTCAGTAGAGGTGCTCACTCATTTAAAACAATGGAGACAGCAAACTGGAGTGTCCTGTTTTTGCTGCTCAGCCTCAACTAAGAATCTCCTCCGATTAGTGGTTTCTGCGTGGACTGACCCTGAGGAGTTCTCTTTTCCTCTACACAGAGAGCTCTGCGGGGCACAGAATCCCCCTGGCAACATGCTGCTGGGGTTCGGGACAAGCAAGGACCTGAGCTATTGCTAGAGTGTGAAGCAAACACAGTGGGAATGCATACCTGCATCCCTGAACATGGGACACATGTCCCAAACCCCACAGATAGAGCCAAACACTGAGTCATAACTTAGTAAGCCGAGCCTCACTAGGGGGAATTCCAGTGGCCGTTGTGTGTTTGGAAATGCATTCTCCATCCTCAAAGTGATTGCCCATTGGCCTGTGTAAAAGTTAATCTATAAATGTCACAACCTAGAGTCGCTGGGGAAGACAGTGTCAGTTTAGGAGTTATCTGAATCATGTTTGTCTGTGGGGATGTCTATAGATACTGGCTTGATTACTAATTGCCCATGCAACTATGGGTAGCACCATTCCCTAGTTTGGCCCCTGAGCTGTGCTACATATAAAGAAAGAAAGCAGGCAGGCTGTATCTATGGGTGCATTCATTTCTCTCTGCTCTTGACTCTGTATGTGATGCTGACACACTGCTTGAGTTCTTGCTTTGACTTCTCTGTGTCAATAGACTATAGCCTGGAATCGTAAGTTACGTAAGACCTTACTTCCCTTACACTGCTTTTGGTCAGAGTGTTTTTTGTCATAGCAGCAGAGATATATGGGAAAGGATCTGAAAGGGTGGTCACACAGTCAGTCCTGTGATTCCATTCATCTCCTCAGACTATGCATTATAAAGCCAGAAAAGTGAAGCTTGAATATCAGTGTGGAATTAAACCATTGGGTGCACCTTCCACAGTGACAGATGCCACCCTTGGATGTGACTGCGCTGCAGAGATGTGCGGATTTCGTAGGCCACAACTTCTGTGTGAGGTCATCCAGTTACACTTCTCCCAAGAATCTCCAGGTACAGAACCGTATCCTAATTCACTCATGTTTTGTTATAAAATTAAATTACTAAGATGCGATATAATACAGAAATTCATGCAATGGAGGTCATGAATGGCGTGTGAGCTCACCCATGGTGCCTAGATTTGTATCATATGCCATGTAACAGTGGGGACCAAACATGTTTCCTTTTCTGTGTTCTCTCAAATGTGCCATTGGATTTTTCATTAGGTGACTATAAAAGCTTCAAGAATAAAAACATGCATTGGGTGGACAGTGGTCAGGGCCAGTTACCCTTAGTAATAACAATGGTATTGAGCCTGTCACTATTTGTTGTATTTTGTATGTTTATTTTTACTGTGTCTGACTCAGAAATTTTGGATCTGAATGAATTCTTCATGCTAAGACCTACTGTTGAGCCCAGAATGCAGGGAGAAATAAACACTGAGTATAAGCTCTCCAAGTTGGGTGGAACCTTCACATCTGCTTCCAGCATAGCCTATCCCAATCAGATGTGACATCTGCTCCCCATTTTACAGATTAAAGAATGGAGCTCAGAGATGATGAGCAGCTTCCCAAGGTCATGAATCTTGGCTGAGAGCTGACCCTACTTCTCTGACACCTCCTTCCTTCTGTTATCTTGAGACAGTCACCATTGCCTCTCTGACTTTGGAGTCCCTACTACAACACAAGGCTCCGTGAGAGGCTGGGATGGGGAGAGGATGTCTCGGTGGCTGGCTGGCTGCCGTGTGAGGGATAGACATGTATGTTGGGCAATGGTACAATGTCAGCGACATGAGATTCCAAATCTGTCTAACCCCACCAAGCTTAAGCCTTCTGTGCTGTATTACGAAGGCATTATTCGTTTACTTATGATTAACTAATTACTTGTTTATTAGCAACCTGGAGTATAGACATATATTTTATTATCTTTCTACCCACAGCTCTTAATTGGCTGTCTGGCGTTTACTAGTTGCTCACTAATGACTACCAGGGAAAGTATCCCAAAGTGGATATGGGGCTTCTCATGCTCTGGGATAGTGCAGGCCTTTAACACTCAGCCAGACCACACTTTGGTGTGCTCCATCCGTGCTCTGAAGAAACTGTCACCCTGTCCTTCGTTACACTTCCATTTTTGTCCTGCTTTGAAGGGTGACGTTTTCCTTCATTTTCCCCCCTTTGTTGATAATTTATGCATGTGTATAATGTGCTTTCCAGTTCCCCCAATATTCTTCCCACCACTAAATACCCAACTTTATTCTCTCTCTCCCTCTCTCTCTCTCTCTGAGTTCACATAGTGCTGCCTCTGTGTGTGGATATAGGACTACTTCCTGGAACGTGAGTAGTAACTTCCATACTCTACAAATTAACTTCGTTTTAAATTTACACCCATTTACAAGCAATAACAAAATACATTCACCTGCCTGCTTTGCCCATGTCCTCATGCCCTGTTAGCATACTTACCAAGCTCAGTCCCCTCATAAATGGATCCTAGAAAACACAAACAGCTTGTGGCACCAAATAACTGCATGTATCTGTCTCCTCTAGGTACATGTTTTAATTTTCCCACCAGGTCAGGGCTTCTTCTGACTCTGCAGCAACCTGACTTAACACATCCATTCTATTAACCCTGCTTTAAGCTGAAACACTGTATATGTTAACACTATAAACAATAATAATTCTTGACCATTTTTTAATTTTCAAATAGAATTAAGAGCTTTTGCACTCCAAGAATAATTTTTAACTTTGGACATCATCTTTGTTGCCGAAAATTGGTTTGAAGGGTAGTGACACCTTGAGTGCCTTTGTCATTGGGGAGAGTGACAGACACTCTTATAAGGAAATGTAACATGGAAACACCTTGTCTTTTTTTAATGTAATTTTAAAAGGGAAAGTATAATGAACACCCAGTCTTTAATGTGGCATGATTTGGAGGTAGAATCCTTCTTTCTTCCACCACACTGAAGATGAGGATACTCTTCATTTGTAAGTTTGCTTTCTGTTCACCAGTTCAGGAAAGAATTCCAGAGTTTCCAGTGTCTTCCCATTGGGTTCCTGGAATGCTTACTTACATACACGCATACTACTTAGATTCTGAACTCTACGCACCACTTCCTACATAGAATTTTTGTTAACACTTATTAATCAGAAGACTGATGAGGCCATGCATGATGGTGTCTACCTGAGGCAAGAAAACCACTGAGAGTTCCAGACCAGCCAGACTACAGTATAAAACCCTATCTCAAACATTGAACAAAATAAAATAATTGAAAACAGTGATGCTATTTTACATATTATCATCAATATATCAACTAATCATTTTAATCTGGTCCACATGTAGATTCCAGCTCCTAATACACAAAGGAATTAGAAATTCAGTTAAACAGGATAAACCTTTCGTCCAAAGGCCATGCTCCAGTGTAGATGCAGGTGGACCTAGCACTTCTGGAAAGGCAGAGGTCAGGTGAGGAGGACGTAGGGCAGTGGTCTCCCGAGAGCATGCTGTAGACTGCCTGGCCAGTGGTTCAGACAGCACGAGGCAAAACTGCCAATCAACACAAAACCAGCCTGACAGGCTGCTTAGGTAATCATGGGAAATGCAGCTGGAGTAGATGTTGGTCTCAGAAATCTGCATCTCTGGACAAGGGGAAGGTGGTGATTACTCTGGGTGCAGTGTGTTTGGGGGTGGGCTCCAACATAGCCAGGCTTACTGCCCTTCCAGGGACACTGCCTCACCATGTTTGGTGGGAGTGTGAGAGGTGCCAGTGACCTGAGCACAGGGGAAGAATTGTTGTCATCAGCATCAGGGTGAGACTGAGGAAGTATGAGGATGTGGGTGACACAGGACCGTAAGTGAGGATGAGGAAGATATCTGGATCCCGGACTCTGAATCCATCTGTGGGAAGAAGAGAGAAGTCACAGAGAGGGAAGGGTAGGAAGCTGTTTACATTTGCTGAGTGAGCCACATCTTCACAGGTGGAGAGAAGACGGGGCATGTGGGAATCAGGGAATCAGCAGGTCGGAGGAGAAATTCTAGGGCACTCTGTCATCTGCTGCAATAGACGTCACCAGGAGAACTTGAACAATGACTGTAACCATACTTCCCTATGGGACAGCTGCACCTTGTGTATTACCTGCTGTTACTTGAGTCTCCTCTGCTTTAATGCCCTCTTTCACTATGACAGAAGTCATAGGGTGTTAAAAAGTGTTGTCTGGACACATTAAGTAGCAAAAGCTTTTAATGTTTATCATTATTGGTATAGGGGCCAAGCTCTCCAATGATTTCTCTCTTCAAGAAAATGTCCAAGGGCTGGAGATATGGCTCAGTGGTTAAGAGCACTGGCTGCTCTTCTAGAGGTCCTGTTCAATTCCCAGCAACCACATGGTGGCTCACAACCATCTGTGACGAGATCTGGTGCCCTCTTCTGGCGTGGAGGCAGAATGTTGTATACATAATAAATAAATAAAATCTTTAAAAAAAATAAAGAAAAAAAAGAAAATGTCCAGTGAGGGAATTTTGAAGATCAATAAGAAGCTGAAATAAATTGTGTTTCCATCAGAGTAGGAGGAAAGCAACATGACAAGGCTCTCTTCGACTCAGTCTTTCAGGACGCAGTCCACCATGGCAATGGAGCCAGAGCAGCAAGATGGTGAAACAGTTCATCACACACTGCATCCATAGTCAGGAGGTGGAGTATGATGAACCCTGATGTTTTCTTTTAGTCTAGAACCATGCTTTCTGGAACAGCGCCACACACAGTTAGTCCTCGTCATCAGTTAACCCTGTCCGTACCAATAGTGATCTAGACCCTGTCAACCTGACAATCAAGTAGGGTCACCCGAATATGTATCTGATTACTTCCCTTGCTCCAAGAGCTCCATTGTGTTTGAACTTGGGGCCAGGTCTTGTTTGCCACCCACAGAAGGAGCGACAGAAAATCTGAGCTCCTGGAGGATTTATATTAAAGGACAGTGCAACAGTGCATCAACAAACAAGGAGAGGACCCTCTGCCTGACTCAGTGCCAACTGCCTGAGTGGGAGGCTTGGTGCTCAGCACTCCTGGGAAGCAATGTTGGCCTGGGGGTGTCTCCATGGTCAGCTTCAGAGAGTCCTCCTTATGGGTCAGTCTTCAATGCCCTTGGAATCACAGGGCTGCAGTGGCACATGGTACTGGTAACAGTCAAAGAACATGGGAGAAAGCATCTAACATTAAAATTAAGAAGAAAAACACGAATTGGATAAAGCTGAGCCCATAGCGTGGTTTTGCAAGGAAATCCCCAAGAATGAAAATGTCTAGAAATAATCTCCCAAAGTTTCAAAACTAGCCCAAGTTTTTAATTCTTCTGAGGCCTGGCTGTGCCTCAGACATGACTAGGATTCTATTGCTCATCACCCTAAAATGACTGATTCCTCAAACTACAATCTTGTGTTATATGCTAGAGAAAATGTTTTGTTGCATGAATTGCCTTTGGTTATGGTCTCCAGGAACCAGAATTTCTGTAGATATTTGACAAGTTCAATAGTTAACTAGGCAACATCACTTATTATACATATCTAGACATGCTGGTGGAGGCAACAGAAAACAAGACAAAGACTGGGGAGGAGCAGGAATGTAGTAGGAGGAGCCGCTTGTTTATTCCCAGCCTCTCAGACCACAAAATAATCACATGGAAACTATATTATTTTAAACACTGCTTAGCCAATGACTCTAGAATATTTCTAGCAAGCTCTTACATATTAAATTAACCTATTTCCATTACTTTATATTTTACCACGAGGCTTGGGGCCTACTAGCAAGGTTCCAACTGGTGGCTTTGTGTCTTTCTCCTTCGGCAGCTCCATGGCATCTCTCTGACTCTGCCTATTCTCTCTCTCTCTCTCTCTCTC
>LOJH01001223.1:26597-37090 GCA_001685095.1 Ellobius talpinus
AGGCACACATGGAAGGAATGTTGTATACATAATAAATAAATAAATCTTTAAAAACATTAGTGGAGAATGATTGAGGAAAAACACCCAGAGTTGACCTCTGGCTTCCACAAAAGGATGCACAAGTGTGTGTGCCAACACATGCCTGCACACACACACACACACACACACACACACACAAGCCACAGGTACCACACAAGTGCTATCAATCACCCAGTACAATTTTAATTTTTTTCTCTTTGTTTCCTGTAATATCATTGAACATGGTTATTAGATGTTCATTCAGATATCCTTAGTTAAGATGAACCTTTTGAAAACAGGTATTTCTAGTTAGAATTGTGCTATGCGGTGAGGGGACTGTCATTCAACACAACACACACTGCTGTGGCTAGGTGCATATTTATTTCCCTCAATCACACACTGCATCAAAAATGGCACTGCACTTTTCCCCAAGATATATTACAAAGCAGCATAGTTATTTAAATAAAAGGACCATATAAAATATTTAAATTGCTGTGAAAAACTAATCTATGCTTTTATTCAAATCACCAGCAAGGGAGGTTTGATTAGGGCTTTGTTACCGTGACTCAGACCTGACTGTAAAGTAGTATATTGTCTCGGCATCTGTCCCTTAATGATGTGGGTAGTGGAGCTGGTATCCAAATTTGTCTTTGTCTGTCTTGGTACATCTATCAAAGCTGAAGTGACTGGGTGTCTTGAATCAACCATGTGTCTTCACGACAGTTAATGGGCAGCTGTTAATGGCAGCAGGAAATTTAAACCTCTTCACCCTGTAGATGGCCCTCCCTGGCAGGACATGAAGGGGTTTCATAGAGAAGTTGCAGGCAGGCTTGCACTTAGTAGGTCTGTGCTGTTCCTTCCAAATGCGACTTCCACATTTTCCAAGTGCTCCTTCGGGCCATGAGGGCTCTGTTCTCCTATTTTCTCACCCATTTGTGCTGCAGCATTCCGGGCATGCGTGCACAGTCCCCATGGGCACAGGTGCTAAATTCTGAACTCCCCTGCGAGCCCAATCCCACTGTCCTCACACACAATTCATGCCATGGGCTCACATCCCCAACATCATTCCTATGACCTTAATTCCTTCCAGCCTTGGGCACTCATCCTGCCCCTTTCTCCTGGTTCTTCTAGAACAAGGTCCCTGCAGGGAGGTCATCAGGGCATGTCTGCAGCTTTTATTGCATAGCCCGTGGGTGGATAGTCCCAGAAGCACGCTCACCCAGTGCTGGCCCAACTACTCCCTGTCTACAGGGGGTTTCATAAGGGTTTCACTTTCAATCTTTTATTTTTCAAACAGATAGTTGGAGCAAAAATCCATTTAAAAGAAATATCCCAGTGCTAACACTGTAGAATGGAGCAGAGCCTGCCCTTTCAGAGCCTCAGGCACAGCCCTGATTTTGTTATTCTGTATTGAGAACAACTAAACTCACTTCCACCTCAAAAAAAAAAGTGGTAACTTTTTTTACATTGCAGGGTGGATGTCTCTCCCAGAAATCTTTATGAAGTCAGCAATCTGCAGTATTCCTACATTAGCAAATGCATAACTTAAAGGAGAAGGAGGATGGGTAGGAGAAGAAGAGGAGGAGGACATGGGGGAGGAGGGGGGCTGGAGAGATGGGTCAGTAGTTAAGAGCGATGGGCTGGTCTTCCAGAAGACATAATTTGATTCCCGGCATTGCATGGTAGCTCATGAACATCTTTAACTCCAGTTCCACGGACCCAGCGCCCTCTTTCTGGTCTCCCCAGGACTATATGACAATGGTATACAGACATACATGCAAACACACACACACACACACACACACACACACACACACTGAAATAATTTTTTAAGTATTAAGGGACAAGCAAAGCAATTGCAGTGTTCTTAAAGATATTGTTCTGTTGTCATTCTGAATGAAAAAGCAATGGATTTGTAACCCACAGGCCTCTGTGTTTGCACAGGAAAGTGGTATGAAATCAACTCATGCCCAAGCTGAGGACACTAAAGATATTGGCTCCTTTGGTAACTCAAGGTGGGTGATGCCTGCTCCTCAGACTGTGCTACTTTGTTTTCTGAGCTACACCATGTGAGCTGCATCTTCCTGTGTTAGCAAGTGAAAACAAGCAGCCAGACTTTAAATGAGATCATGTCAGGCAGGACTATGGGAAATATGAATTTCTCCACCAAATTTGGCTCTCAGCTGTGATGTGTGAGTCAAACGGGAAGCAGTAACTGCATTCAACCTTAAAACAGAGCCCCCCCCCAGCTTGACACCTTGTATTAACAACAGCAGAAACTAGGTGTTCATCTTTTCAAGACCTGAAATGGAACCTTTCACCATGTCCTTTCTACCTATCTCAGAAGGGCAGCTCTCAACAATGTACCAACCAATGGTCATTTACCTCTCTAACAGCATCAATCAAAAGGAAGTCTGTGAGAGTGCTCAATGCTGGATGAGATACCAAGGTTGAAGATTCTTCCTGCACAATGTTCCCATTCTCATGCCTTTGGGCTAGGCTTAGGGCCCTGCGAAGGGCATCTCTCCACAACTGCAGAGAAGAACCAATGTGTTCTGCTCACAAACACGTGTGGGTCTGGTTAGGAAAGTCCAATTCTGAGTGGTCTGTCCGCAATCTCAGGGCCAGCTGTGCACAGGGACACGGTGTCCAGTCAGCTAGCAAACCACAGTCAGATGCCTGAGCAAGGAAGCACTGGCCAGCCTGGAAGCCCAGGGACTTCGCAGTGAGGATGGAAGCCAGGTTCTGAGGACACGATATGAAAGGAACATTCAAACTTGGTACTTGTGAAACAGCATTGAGGGACACGGATGCTGCTGGCTTGCACACATAGTAGTCAGTCCTGATCTGGGGTGGGGTAGGAGCCCACAGGGATGAAATTCGCTCTGTGTAAAGTTTGGGTGTGACATCCCCAATCTTGACTGACACATTGCTTTAAGCCCTCTATATCCCATTGTCATTCTATCACAGCAAGCTACCTCTGAAGGGGTTTGATAGAGGAGGGAAAAATTTGACGATGCCACATCCCATTCTGACCTAATGGATTTCTTCAAGAAGATATAGTTGATCACTTTCACAATTTAAAAAATGCCAACTTAAAAACACCAGTGTTGGGAGAATACTGTATGCAAAGTCCACTGTTAACAGAATTTACACATAAATGAGATGTTTTTTCCCATCATAGTTCTTGTTATAGAGGAACAACTGAGAAGTAAATTATCTGCAGAAGACTATAATACAAAAATGTATTAAAAGCTGTAAGAACTAAATTGAAATGTCAAACATAGTTATTTATATTAAACCCAGCGTAACCCCGCAGAACAGGTGATGGGCCCTTCCCACGCTGTCTCTGGCGTCTGAAGAACATGGCTTTGTTCCTCTGGGCGGTTCCAGCTGTCAGCCTTGCTGTGGGACCCTCTCCTGCAGCTCCCTGAGCTTTGATAGCTCTTGGAGGTTAGTACAGCCTTGTTTCTTGCAACCCAGAATTCAAGAGCCCTGTGCCTTTCACACCTTTCCAGAGTCCCAAGACCACTTTCACTTTCTAAAGTGCAGGGTTGATTCCCAAGTGCAGAGACAGTGTGATTAAAACAGCCACTCCAGAACCCAAAGGGTACGGCTGCTCAGAGGCGGCTCACATTTGAGCAGCCTTCCCCACCTTGCGTCTCACCCCGTCCACCTCCCGCCCTTTCTCTTGTACACTTGGTGTCCCCAGCCACTCCTCCAGGGTCACTACATCTGCCCTGAACAATGGAGTCCCAGAGCATGAGGCATGTCCCTTTGACAGAGGGTTACGCCCACCGGAGCTTTCTGGGTTGAGAGGAAGTGGTGACACTTGAGCAGGACATGGCTGGCTTGCTGGATCCTGACAACGAGCCGTGTGTGCGCTGTAGTGTGTCCGGGCTTTGTGTGCCCGGTACTGTCCCCCTGGGATGGCCTTTGCTGGACAACCACCTTGGGAAAGTTAGCTGAGCAGAAAGGCTTGGCAAAGGCCTCTGACTTCTCATATTTAATTACGAGGTTTCCTTTCCTGTGGTCATGGAGAAAATGGAATTACAACACACACTGTGTAGCCCTACAAAAGCTTTGAGTGTGTCTAATAGAGCCACTGGTGACAGGCACCAGGGGTGTGTCTCTTGTTTCACTTTGTATATCGCTCTCCAAACAAGAGTGCTCATTCGTACTACAAAGAGCTTCAGAAATAACAAAGAGAACAGAGTTCAGGGTGTCACCCCAGAACCTCACACAAGAAAAACTTTATTTAGGCTTCTTGAAGACAGAAGAAGTACACAAACTTTGCTTAAACCTAAGCTCCCGTCACTTCCCAGGACCTGCCACCCGCTACCTTTGTCTGGTGAGATGTGTTTTCATTGTAGTGTGTACTCAGCTGTACCCAGAGTTTAAGTTGGCCCATGATGTGTTGCTGAACTCAAGGATGTCCCGTGTGGGTGCTAGTGGCACCCAAAGCTGCACAATGAATTTTCCACATTTAAATTAAAAAGTTGATGCCAAAGCCACCACAGCAGACGCATTACCTAGGGAGCTTGTGGATCCATTGATTGATCGATGGTGATATTCTTCTGTTTGAATTATGGTCAAAGCCCTGAAAGCACATGCTCAGCCCTGGTCTTGTGTCAATATGGCCTCAATAGCAAGAATAGTCATCTCAGAACCTGCTCTGGAACTGCCTCTGCCTTTATTACTGTAGGCTGTGTCCAAAGTCTAAAAATTCATGCTCTACAAGAAAATCAAGCCATGCATTATTGAAATGATGTATTTTATTGCTGCAGTGGAATATGTCAAGCATACAGGGGAGGAGGGAAGGAGGGGAGAGGAGGAAGGGGAAAGAGAGACAGAGAGATAGAGAGACAGAGAGATGGAGGAGGTGCTTATTTTGCCACCAAACTCTGAGCATCCATTGGAGCATAGCACAGCAATTAATGTCCATGTTAATATAGATCCACTGAATCAGGAGCATTGAGAGGGAAGTTGTCTACTAATAAGGGGAAGGAATGAGCTCTGCAATATTGTACACAAAGAGCATGGGCCATCCTTGGCACACTTTAGGGATGGATGACATCCATCAGTCCTGTAAGCATAGCCCTTCCTTATTAGCCTGGTGAGATTGTTGTGAACTCAAATTGACTGGAGCACACTAAAGAGTAGTTAGATATACTGAATCAGAGAAGGAAGGGAAGGAAGAAAGAAGGGGAGCAGGAAGAGAGGAGCAATGCCTGAGTTATATTACAAAGGGATGTAAGAAAGTCTCTCCTCTCTCCACCTCTCTCTCCCTCTTTCTCTCCCTTCTTCTCTCCTCCTCCTCTCTCTCCCATCTTCTCTCTCTTCCTTTCCCTCCCTCTCTCTCTCCCTGTCCTTCTCCCCCTCTCCCTCTCTCTTTCTCTCTCTCACACACAAACACAAACAAAACTTGTCATTTAATAAAGCCCCCAAAGCACATGCATATGAAATTAATCTTTCTAGTAAACATGGAGGGTTTAATGTCACCAGGGATAGGATGGGACCCAAACACAGCTGGGTTTATAAAACCTTTCCTATAGAGTTTGTTTCACCCTGAGTGAAATCTTTAACATTTAGTAATAGAATACACTTGAAAACAGAATTGCTTTCTGTCAACAGACAAGTCCCAGGCAAGAGCCCGCAGCCTTTATATGGCTCTGGCTAAGGTTCCCTCTTGCTGGCATTACCCAGCATGCTCTCTGAAGTGAGTGGGCCACCATGGACCCAGCCCTGTCCTCCAAAGCCCAAGATGCTTCTGAATTTGCAGTTCATCCTCTTCTTTTCTCTCTTTCTGAGTCCATATCCTAATTAGGCGTCATGACTCCTGAAACTCGTCTTTGGTATATGCTTATCAGACTTTTTGATGACCTTTGAAGTTTTGAGGATTAGTTAAGAACTTTACAAAGCATTGCTCAGCCTGGATTTGTGTAATATTTTCCTTGTGGTTTGAATGGAGTTGGGGGGGGTCACTGAGAGAAGAGCTAAGTGCTACTTTCTTCACAGCCCATTAAGGATACGCGCTGTCAACATGACTCATGGCCGTTGTTGCCGGCCTTCATCAGTTAGAAGAGGGACAGGCCTTCAGGTTTCTCCTGATATCTGCATCCCCTTGGTCTGCGGCACAGTCCCCAGCTAAGAGAGAGCAGATCTCCTGCAGAAATGATTTCATGTTCTTCTCACAGATATTTTAGTCTTGCTGTAGAACTGCTGTACCATGGAAGAGGGCTGGAGACTGGATGCACACAACACAGATTATGCTCTCGGTCAGACAAGCAGCTTGTTGCATGGACGCAAGCTAACTATAGCAGAGGGGATACATGTTAGGGCTGGAAAGATGGCACAAGAGCTATCACTTGCCTTTTTAATGGACCACTTTCATGGTCCCAGCACCCATGTTGACTGTCCACAGCCACCTGTATCTTAGATTCCAGGGGACTTGACTCACACTTCTGAACTCCACAGAGACCTGCACATATGTGCACACAGGCACACACACACACACACACACATACACACGTAACTTAAAAAAATAAATGAAACTAAACATTTAAAAAAACATCACTGTGCATGTGTGTACATTCAGATAGTCATGAATGTGTGTGAAATTCATTCTTTTACTGATGATGAGAACTATTGAATATTTCATAGCTGTGTGTATTACAGCCAAGAACTCATCTATGAAAGGACTGAATTGAAGGAGTTAAAATTTTATTAAATTTCTTGTGATGAGGGTGTCTAGAATGCCAAAGAAAATTCATACCACTTCTCAAGTTTCAGAAATCAAGCATTTGTGTTGGTACCAAGAAATGTCCAGTAGGTCAGAAGAACCCACATTGGTTTTAGAAAATTGGTGAATATTCAGATATTGAAAAATGAAAAGATCAACTCATATGTTTTTAAGGATGGATTTGATCTAATTTTGAGTTTTTTGATTGTCTTGGTTCATTTGGGTGTAGGGGTCCCTGGTATCTCTAAGTGACGTGAACCGTCTTACTTGGTCCATTCCAGTGGAATCCTGGGAGGATTGTCCTTATTGGGAAAGATGTCTCCCATGCCCAATTCATGCTATTTGTGTGTCTTGTCTCCAGTCACCAAAGCTCTTGCATTGCTCCTTTCCACCCTCTATAGCGAGACCTAGCCATCGTCCCTCTACCCCATTGAGGCGATTCCCCCTATTTAAGCAGTGTCTACTCAGCCTCATTCTCTACATTCAGCTTCTCTTCTGGGCTAAGTGCCATCTTCCAACTCGAGGTCAGGATGTTTGGAAGCCTGGGTACCATCCACACACATGGACTGGGCAACCCTGCTGTGAGAAGTATCAGGGCCCTGGATCTCTTTCCAGTCTACCTGGAGTTGGAATGATTCTGTGGATTACAGACAGTGGCCGTAGGAAGTTCCTTTAGTGTGAGAGTCAGCTGTTGTCCCAAGCCTTATTGAACTTTGTAGCCACAATGTGCTTGACATGAACAGGCTCCCAGGCTCCCAAGCATCTCTTTCTGCTGCGAACATTCTGGAAGGTTTAGCTGTCTGCCTGCTGATTCCTGCCTGCTCCTGGACTCGGTACATTTCCTTATGTCTTGCTTGGAGTTCATCTGCTACCAAAGAGAGCCAAAGCCCCTGTTTCCCTGCCCAAGGCATTCACAGTTGGCAGCAGCAGGTAGCATTCATGATGAGCTCAAAATTCCATGATGAACCTTTGTCCCTGAGACTCCATTCACCTCAATCTGTTGTCAACCTTCTATGTACTCCCAAAGGAACAGGAGAGGACTCAGAACTTTGCCAGGCAGGCCATCACATTGAGAATCATCTAGGGTGAGACAGCAAGGAGCTTACTCAGCTCCTCATGCACTGTCCCACACAGTCTCCCTATTTCTGATGCTTGCACACAGAGTTTGACTGGTAGAAGGTGAGGCAGGCAATGATAGAACCTTTAAAATTTGTCACAGTTCTCAAAGCAAGAAAATAAAGGCACAAAGAGGGGAACCTGCGAAGTCCCTGACTCTTGCAGAGCCCAAGCGCCCATGGGTGGCATTCAGAGCTAGGCTTTAAGGAAATGATTTCAAATAAAAGTCCCTTTCTCCGGAACACCTGATTTCAAATAAAAGTCCCTTCCTCCGGAACACCTGAAGAACCAGTAAGTTCCTTTCTTCCTCTTGTGCTTCTCCTCTCCCTGGAACCTCTCTTCCAGCCACTTAAAGGGAAGTGGGATTACTCCTCCTGGCAGGCGGGCGATTATCAGGCTTGGCAAGACAGCCAATTAGGTGATTAAGCCATTATAGGGGCTCTAGCATCTGAAAGGCTACAGCTAGCCAGAGTATGAGAGCAAAGCTGGCCTCCTCTCTGACTCCTTTTATACTGCAAAGGTGACTAATCCATTTAACTCTGCTCAACCCCTTCCATTTATCCTTCATGGCTTCTTCTATCCCAGTTTTTGAGGAGCAAAGTAGAGACTAAATCATGGAGGCTTTTCAGAACTGGCCTTTGAACAAGTAGGAAAACAAACGCCTCTTCTCAAAGGCACCTTGAGAAGAACAAGGTTTCAATAAACAAAGGTTAAAGTGTCCCAAGCCAGAGGTCCAGGGGCACAATGGTAACTTGGGGCTTATGGATCAGCTTGTGGGGCCATCAGCCTGATTTGTAACCCAATGCCTTTTGATGTCCCTCTCCTAGACACACTTTTATCTTTGATTAAATGAAGAGATGGTAATGGGTTTCTTTTTCTTTTTCTTTTCTGGGGATTCCTCTAGCTTTCTTCAAAGGAACTCTCATAGCTACAAAAAGAAATATTTCTCTGCTTCCTCCCACCCCCAGAGCCAGAAAAACTGGTCCTAAACTTTAGTCTTTGGAAAGAATTTCAGTTATAGAAAGAAAAAGGAGTAAGGAACCAAGAAGAAAGTAGCATTCATTTTTAAAATATTTCATGATGAGAATGAAAATACTGATCTAGATATATCAGGAAATCTTGCTGAGCCTTCAAAGTTGCTAGGTCATAACAAAGACGCAACATGTAGTGTTTAGACATTCAACAGATATGCCAACGGTCGTGAAACTCTGAAAGAGGGTTTTGTAACCTGGCTTTAAGCAACTGAGGTGACTTGCCTCACTCCACTCAGTGGCCTTAGATGAGCCTTCGTCAACCCTTTCCTCCTTAGCAGGAATGACAGCTGCCCAAATCCAAAAGAATCAAGGCTTCTCTCAAGTCCAACCAAATTTCAGAGTGAGCTGTGTATTTACCCTTCTGTGGATTTGCTGGGTCAAAGTGTTGGGGGTCTTGGCTCAAAGGGTGAGTCTGGCATTTCATGGCTTAATGTGCTGCTTTCTCTTAATAATATTTTAAGCTTGATGACAAAATCATAGATATCACTTCAACAGTGTGATACTTACAAAGCCTTGGGCTTCGCTCAGACTCTCACCTGCTGTTCTTAGATCCATTTCATTCCCCCTTTTGTTTTGACATCGTATCTTCATTTATGTTTTAATTAGGGTTTTATTGCTGTGAAGAGACACCATGACCATGGTAAGTCTTATAAAGGAAAACATTTAATTGGGTGGCTTATGTTTCAGAAGTTTAGTCCACCATCATCATCATGGAGAGACATGGGGGAGTACAGGTAGATGTGGAGCTGAAGAGAGAGTGGAGAGTCTGACATCTTGATCCGAAGTCAACAGGAAGGGAACCGAGACACTGGATTTGACTTGACCAATGGTTGCACACTTCCTCCAGCAAGGCCACATCTACTCCAGCAAAGTCTCACCTCCTCAGAGTGCCACACCCTATGAGCCTAAGAGGCCAATTACATTCAAGCTATCACAATATATATATATATATATATATATATTAGATGAGCTTCTATACATGATAGAAAAGTAGAGTGCTTGTCTCTCTGCATCAGCCCTTTTACCTTTAACTTTACTGTTTCCTGTTCTGTCCATTTTCTCACCAATGATGCCATGTGATCCTTTTGCACACTTGAAATGGTCCTGTGTACTGCAATCACATTTCCTTTTCTTTCCTGCTTCCTTGTCTTGCTATTGGGAACAGCACTGTGATCAACTCAGATGGGCAGACATCTCAGTGCGGTGCTGACAAAGATTGCTTTGATACCCAGGTATGGTTTACTGGTCATGAGACAATAATATTTTGTGTTTTGAGGAACCTCAATACTGACGTCCATAGTGCACCCCTTCGCCACCAGCTATTATCTTTATTCCTCCTGTTCCCGTCATTGTAACAATGTTACATTGTTACATCCGAAAATATCCTGTAGTAAATATGGAATTACTTAGCAGTCTATGATAAAATAAAGAAGGCCACTCACAGACTGATCAGGAATAAGTTTCTAGAAATGAATGAAGGCACCGTCCCTATCCTGAAAATTCTCATGCCATTGAAAGGTAGAGAGTGTGTGAGCATATAAAGTATAGAACATTGGTAGAGGGGTGTGAGCATGTAATGTATA
>LOJH01001223.1:37184-54915 GCA_001685095.1 Ellobius talpinus
GTGTGAGCATGTAATGTATAGGACATTGATAGAGGGGTGTGAGCATGTAATGTACAGGACATTAGTAGAGGGGTGTGAGCATGTAATGTATATGACATTGTTAGAGGGGTGTGAGCATGTAAAGTATATGACATTGTTAAAGGGGTGTGAGCATGTAATGTATATGATATTGGTAGAGGGGTGTGAGCATGTAATATATAGGACATTGGTAGAGGGGTGTGAACATGCAATGTAAGTGACATTGGTAGAGGGGTGTGAGCAAGTAATGTATATGACATTAGTAGAGGGGTGTGAGCATGTAATGTATGTGACATTGGTGCATTGTGCTATATGAACTCACTGAGAAGTAGGAAGCAGGGCTGTGGTCCCCACCATTGCAGGCCAGAGCATATTCACCTCAAAGGCTTCTTGTTTGGGGATGAGCTGCTTCTTTTAACTCTGTGACAGGGATGAGAGAATAGTATAACACCCAAAATTAAACCCAATGTGTTCTGGAAAATGGATAGAAGGCAAACTCTTTCTATCAGGGATTATTGCTGTTTGTCTCATTCTAAAACACATTTACATTGGTACAGAGAACCTGGAAGCTCAGCCATGGAATCCCAACCATTGAGAGGCAGCTGGATTGTGATTCTCCCCAGCTGACTGCCTTACTTCCTTCTCTTAGCTTCTGTTGGATATTATGAACACTTGACTTTATGATATCACTCTACCTGTTGCCTTCTGTTCTTTTATTTGGGAGCCTCATTTGAGGAAAACTTTGCTCTGTTCAGTACTTTCAAAGGTAACTTCATGGGGCTACCTTACAGGGCTTCCTTGGTTGAATTTTTAATTTTATTTTATTTAAATAATATTTTTTATTTATTTTACATACTGACCAAAGTTTCCACACTCTCGTCCCCCGGTCCCATTTTGCATCTACTCCCTTCCACTTCCATAAAGAAAGGGCCGTCCTTTTAGATACATTGACTACTAATGTCCTATTTCTATATATCTGCATGTTTCCCACTAATTAGCTGCTGTGTGCACACGACCTGACTTCAGGGGCACCTGTACCTAGGACTTTCCTTGTAACTAGACCCAAATTTCAAATAAACACCACTTTACTAGAGGAGGGATTTAATTTGTCTCACATTTCATGCAATTCGTTTTGGAGGAGAAGTCATGGTGCCTGGAATGTGATGCAGTCAGTCACATTGTGTCCACAGTCAGGAGGCAGAGACAAGTGGATGCTGGGACTCAGTTCACTGCCTTCATTTATTATTCAGCTTTGGACCCCAGTCATGGGAAGGTGCCACTCACATTTAGGATGGGTCTTTCTACTTTGGTTAAACATCTCTAGAAATATCTTTACAGGTATGTCTGGAGCAGTGTCTCCTAGATGATTTAAATCCAGTCAAGTTGACAGTGTAAAAACATGACCACAGCATCTTATGGTCTACGGTACCATCAGTCAATAAGAGACCACAACTGACAAAGGGGCAACTTCTAATGGTCTGAAAGATTATCAAAATATTATACACGGGGTGATTGCCCAGCATCAGCCATTGATCACAGCTACATTCACAAGTAAGTATTGTTTCAGTTCTCAGGGATCTGGGACACCTTCATGGACTCTACTTTTCTTTACTTCTTACCTACAAATACTTCTCAAGCACTATATATATGCAGAGCTCAATAAAAATCAATAAAATTAAAAAAAAACAAAAAAGAAATTCCTTCACTTATATTAAAGTAAGATGAATTAAGCACCTTGAAAGTTTGGTATAACAGTTTTCAGAGAACTGGGTCTATTTCATCTATCTTCAAAAACCTAAAAGTCAGGTTGACATTTGATCCGCATTGGTGTCTGTCATGATGTAGTCTATAGATATGCTGCTTCCTATATTGCAGGAAGAAGTCACTGATGCTTCAGCTTCTGTACAAATTCAATGCATGGTTTCAAGGTGGTGGGTACAAAATGATTAATAAATTATTCATATTTATTCACGCATATTTTGCGTGTTTCACTAGAAACCAAGAGTGTCTGGGGGTAATAAGATTAGTAGGAACCTTATCATGACCTTGGTGTGGGCATTTTCAACATATTCTGTATCTGCCCTGTCCTGTGAACCACTATAAAAAAGGAGGCATATTTGGGTTGATCTTGTTAATCTTTAATTGCCATGTTATAGTTCTCATTCAACCTGTATTGTTTATGTGTGTTCCTGGGTTCGTGTAGCATGTTCCACCCTCTGCACTTCTTATTCAGCCTGTGTCGTTCTCACAGGCCTGTGTTCCTGGGTCTATGTAGAGTGTTCCACCGTCTTCCTAAGCTCTTCATGATCACTTTCCAATGTGGTTTGGTCCTCATGCTGCTTTTCAGGTCATACATCCTCACCTTTTCCTAAGGGCTTTCTTCTCACACATGTGCTCAGCTGTCTTACTCAGTTTTGAAATCCCTAACACCTAGGTCTCCTCCTGGAATTTGCCAGCTTCTTTTCCTCACATTTTTTATACAACCCTACAATTTTAATGGCGGATCATTTTTGATGACAGCATAGAGCTTCTCCATCTCCCGAATGGACATCTGTTTTATGAGTCTGTCTGGAGTGGCTGTAATGGTTCTCCTTTATACTGCAGAAAAAGTCACTGCAAACTTTCCTGAGAGAAGATTTTTGATTTTAAAACAGAAGTAGCCACCAGGTTCCACTGCTATTATTACCCTGATCTTGAAGTGAAGCTCCCTCTGCAAAAGTCAGAAGTTATAGCACTGTTACAGTCTGTGTTTTTCAAGGAAAACATGATATTCCCATCAATCCAACTGTCAGCAGGGAGATCTGGCTCCAGATATGGCCCAATGGGCACATCTGTGAGAGTCACACCCTTGATCAAA
This sequence comes from Ellobius talpinus, assembly GCA_001685095.1. Classification (NCBI taxonomy): domain Eukaryota; kingdom Metazoa; phylum Chordata; class Mammalia; order Rodentia; family Cricetidae; genus Ellobius; species Ellobius talpinus. Next base: position 40,060 of record LOJH01001223.1, read on the forward strand.
AGCACTTTTCCAGAGGAACCAGCCACCATCCCACTCCACCTAGAGAAAACCTGCCTAAAGTTACATGGAATCTGGAAAAATCTTCAGTTTTCATCTATCCATTCAGGGAACCCTCCTTTCTCCTTCCTCTCCAGACAAAGATAAGTATGTCTCTGCAAGCTTCCTGTGAGGTTGGTATCTGTGGACAGGGTGTGATACCCTCAACAGTATCTGAGAAATGGATCCACTATGCATGATTGGGGGTCTCAGAAAATGCTTCCCCCAAGTTCAATTTGTGTTTTTCAGTGTGAGCCGCCCAAGAGAGAAGGCTGCTGCCAAAACTACTCTTGCTTCACTGAAAGATGTCTGCCCAAAGATCAACTCTGGTGAGTGGTTCAGATCACCAGTGACTCTCCCACTCTGGGCCACACTCTGCTTCTGATTCATAGACTACCAGCCCTATGCTCATGTGACCACGGCAGGTACAGAACCATCTCCTCAGACGTGTCCCACCAGAGCAAACCAGAACACTGTAATTGCCTATACACAGACCACTCACACACTGTCCCCCCACACACCATGCACAGACACAGGTTCAGATACATATATAGATCCTGATACACTCAGACACATAAACATGGACACACGTATGTACAAATGTCCAAACATACAGGCAAACAAACATAACAGTGTTGTATATTTTCTCTAAAAGTTAAAAAAAAACATGCTTGCTGCAGATAAAATAACAAATGAGAATATGTCATTTAAATATTTTTAAGTTAAAACATTTTAATATATTAAAATGTTACTTTGTTCACATCAACTCAATTTTGTTTTTCTGTTTTGTACCCTAGCCTGTTTGGTTTATAAGGCAGGATGAGGAATAAGGGTACAAGACAAAACCACTAGTGATTCAGCCCCCTGTTAGACAGAGAAAGGCTATCTTGTGTGTGGGGAAACCCTCACAGTATCCATGAGTCTTCTCTACAGAAGCCCAGGAAGGAGGGGCACAGGTCATGTCCTCACCTCACTGTGTTTGGCTTCCACACTCTCTGACACCCCAAGTCCTTGGAGTGGCACCATCATGGAGATCCAAGATGTTTGTGTCCAACAGAACCAAAAACACAGCTCACTATGTGAATGGAAAGACCATGACTTTCCCATTGACTTCAAGTGGGATATTAGGAAATAATCTGCACCTCCCCCACATAGCATTTTTATCCATCCTGGGGAAAGGTGTGGAAAATTTGAACTATTGCCTGTTGAGTTAGTGTGTGCAGGGATTCTTGTTTTTCTGAGCCTAGGTGTGGTGGTCTGTGTTCTGCAAGTGACCCTGACCATCTGATGTGGAGAAAGCACTGGTACCTCTGTCTTTCCTCCCTGTTCATTCCAGATGACTGGACCAAAGCAGGTTTGCACAGTCTTCTGGCCTGGCTGCACAGCCCAAAGCTGGGTTGTTTCTCGGAGACCCAGACCCATTCACTCCCAACTGGAATTTACATGTTCCGCTAATTGCCAGCCCCATAGAAAAGGCAAGCATGCAATTTCCTCTGGCTGTTATTTGAAAGCCCGCAGTGACAGTCTCTCCTCACAATGGGAAGGAGGCCTTGGCAAGCTCCCGGGCTGTGACAGTGTCTTCCACTCTGCACCCTTCACAGTTTTCACTGGCTTCAGCTTTGTGATTTAATGAAAGACTAGTAATTCCAGAAATTCAAATTTTAGCACACTTTAAAAATTGTTTTAAACAACCATGAGTACCAATAACCACCCATTTTACTTTGAAAATGTAGAATTCATTTAAATTAAATCCACAGACTTTTTCTTGGACTTATTTTAATTTGGCTTTCATGTTATATGTCTAAATTCTGAAACAGTTCTATCTCTGGTTTCATTTAAACTAATAAAGAATCACTGTATTAACAATTACCACCCACTTTATTGAGTACCTAAGACATCACACCCTTCATTCTCCTGAAAAGAGAGGCCCCTAGCTCAAGATACTTTTGGCAGCTGCATCCTTAGGATATGACTGAGTGTAACCGAGGGCCTGCTTTAAAGCACGGATTGAAATGAAGGGCGCTACTACTCTTTGCAAGTCATTAAAGGGCTGACTTAGAAGATAATTCTTGTGATGAAATTTAAATAAGACTCACAGGGATTCCAGGCTTCACGTTTGAGGTGGGCTCCAAAATTCTTCCTGCAGATGGCAAGGACTTCAATACCCTGAGCTAGTTAATATAAGCCTGAAATATCCAAGACAACAAACACAGATGTGTAAAGGAAATGGAACACTCAATTAAACACCTCCTAAGCTGCCCGAGAGAAAGGGTTATTCAAGGGTAGGAGACAGCGAGGTGGATGGACCTGGAGCTAAGCGTTCGCACGCCCTTCTTAGACAGCTCTGTCCACTGAAATGGATCGGGAAACTGAAATTGATGAGGGGTACTGGAGCTCCGCTATCCCTGCATTCACAGCGCCTTCCAGCCTGAGTCAGGATGGCTACCTGAAGTGCATTGCTCCAGTCTAAGGGCTGAGGCACCCCAGGGTGATTAAGTCATGGTACTTTGTTCTGGAAGAAATTGCTAAACTACCAAGATTGAAAGACATAGGCACAAGTGTCTATGTGAAAGACAGTGTTGCAGGCAAGGGTTATTTGCTTAGGAAGGGACACTTGGTAAAAGCAAGCGGAAGCCTTTTAGGGGTTCCTGAATGTGAAAAGGTAATCCTGCTTCCTTCCTCAAACTTGAGTGCATTTGAACTGGTGACTTAAATACTTATTTTAGGTCTCTTATTTTTCTCATTGCCTTTTCAGTAGGTTAAATTTTATAAAATTGTAAGGTTAGAAAGTTTACACCGTTCACTGAAAACTTTACGGGAGAGGACAGCTCCTACTTAGAGGAGGGGGTGGCTGTGATCTGCCTGGACTGTCCCTGCTTCTACATTTTGCTCACTTTTCCCACCTGCTCATCTCTGGCCCACCTTGAATGGGCTTTCTCAGTGCTGCCACACAGTCACGTGTGCCCTGGACTAGAAGGGAGTTCCTTCTGAGTCTTCCATCAGTCTTTGGGATGATTACAGAAGGACCCTGGGTCACCTGCAGCATGGTCAGCTCAGTTATTGTACCACATAGGTGAGGTGTGCTGAGAGCCAGAGACCCAATGAGGTCACCAGGCCCTCTTTTTACTAAAAGGCATGGGAAGAGGGAGTGAGGGCTCCTGCATGGAGAGAACTGGTTCCAGAGGAATGCTAGTGAGGAGGAAATGGTGGGACTTTTGCCTTCCCACCATGGCCCCACCCTCATCTTCTAGACACCATTGCCTGACGGTATCCATGGAGGAAGCGTATGGTGAGAACAGTGCAATGAATCTAAACAGGGCATACAGAAGGCATTGAGGCAGTTTCTGGGAAACCATTGGTTGCTGTTCTCTAAGCTGTCATTTTATTTCATAAGTTGGACGGTTAGGGACGTGGCATCTGCTCAGTGCTCATAAAGATGGGAGCCTGTCTGTGAAGCCTGGATTTCTCTGCAGCCTTCAGCCTTCACCCTACGTTGTCTGATATCCCCCAGGCACAGAGAGGAGGAATCCCTTCCCTTGCTAGTCAGAGGGTCATAGACACAGACACTTTGAGAAGATAAACATCATCTTTCTCTGCACAATGAGAATCAGCTGGCTCCAGGTTATAGGCTGACTTAAGGCAGGGACTCTCCAAGTTCAGGTGAGGCTTGGCAGAATACATCATAACTTTGAGGATGTGCCAGAAGTATCTCTGACCAATAATGATATCCGGTTATTGTCTGTGTTCCTCTTTCATGTATTCACAGAGTCAGTATTCAATACTGCAAATATGGAACCCTTGTGAAGAGCAGGGAGCTCAGAATCATGCTCTCCGCTGGTGTCCAAACAGAGCCCCCCCACCATCCAAATACATGCTTGGCTATAAAAAATTCCTAAGACATAGTGCCTCTGCAGGGCAGTCCGTGTCAGTGTCTGAATGGTTCACTTGCTGAATAAATACAACCACAGACTCAAGCAATTAATCCGCTGGGGATAACAGATTTTGCTTCAAGGGAACAGTGTCCTGGAGGCTGGAGTGATGGTTCAATTGGTAACCTAAGTTAAAGCTGGCACACATACAGTACCTTCCTAAGAAACCCACATGTGATGGTACCCTTTTGTAGTCTCATCCCAGGGAAGGCAAAGATCAGACAGTTTATCGGGGGTCACTGGCCAGCTAGCAACCTGATTACTGAGTTGCAGATCCTAATGAGACTGTATTATGGCAAATGCTGTGAACAGTGCCTGAGGAAGAACGGTACGTAAGGTTATTCTCTGACTGCCACACGCATGCTCACAACATACACCTACAAACACATGCAAACATACACGTACATATACTACCCCTACACCAAGAGGATATTGATCTTTGTCAAGAAATTATAAAGCTAACTAAAATGACAGCCAAAACTTTTAGGAATATCGTATCTTCTCTCTGAGTGTGTTATGATTAGGAAGGGAAGGCTTGCTCATGGATGTTCTGTTGGTACCGTGAGGTGCAAGTTGCTGGGGAGGGGGGTGGAAAAAACTTGGAGTTAGCAGTACATAAAATTTAGATAAAAGAGCACCTGGGTCAGAGAATATTCTAATTACACCTCTGCCAGTGTAATAGAAAAACCTGGTAGAAAAACAACTTAGGGAAAGAAGGGCTTATTTACAATTCCAGTTTATATTCCGTCACGGAGAGGAAGTCCCCGTGGCAGAAGCTTGAAGCATCTGGTCACATGACATCCACAGTAGAGAGTGTAGAGACCCAAATACATACAAGATTATTTGCTCCTGTTAGGTTCTATTTATTTATTTTTATATAATTCAGGATCCCCTCTCTAGGGAGTGGTGCCGTACTTGTTGAAGTGGATCTTCACACATCAGATAGCTTAGTTATGACAATCTCCACAGATACACTCACAAGTCAAACCAAGATAGACAATCCCTCAAGGAGACTGCTGTGCCAGGTTGATTCTGGGCTGTGTCAAGTTGACAAAGCTAACTATTACAGTAGGGGAGGGCATATAGGGACCACAGAAAAGGCATTGCTCAATACACCCATCTCCTGTTGTTTGTTTTTAGATTTTTTTTGGTTTTGTTTTATGTTGTTTTTAACAGCTCAGGCACAACAAGGTAGGGGTTTGTTTAAAAATTTGCTCAGCCATTCTGGGAGATACTCCAGTTTCACGGCTGGTGAGCAACCAGTGCCTAAGTAGGGGTCTCTCACATGCACATTAGTCTGCATTCTTTTCGGGGGATGATTCTGTAGGCGCTTAGAAGGTGTGCTTTCACGCTGTCTGGTTCCCCAAACTAATCAGGATAAACCACAACTCTCGCCATAACGGAAAGAAATGTTTCTCCTGGAGTCAAATACTGGTGGTCCTTGGTGGGGAACACAGATTCAAGTGGCCCCAAATACCTTTTACAATGTGTCAACAGAATCGTGGAGGTTTTATAATCATAGAACAAAAACAAGCGTCATGATCCAAGTCAGTCCCCATGTTCATGGGAGCATCAGCTAAGCAGACCATACAAAAAAGGAAATCTCTGGTTTCGGCCTAAGATGCTGTCTGATGTCATCCTTAGCTTTTGGATAAGAAAACAGGCTCTCTGAAGTCAGTACATGTGAGAAGTTTCTCCCTGATTGCCACAAGGATGTTGGGACAGACGCAGAAGTAGGTAATGACAGGCTAAAGTGGGCCACCAGTAGCTAGCTCAGAATAACTTGCTTAGCTCAACACCATTCTAACAGTCCATAGTCACACCAAAAAGGTACCAAACAGCCGACCTGAGAGTGGGGGATCATCTAACACAGAGAGGACTTTTTAAAATTATTAATAGTTTTGCTTAGAAGTTAAGTTTATGGTGTTGACCTTCCCGCCTCTACCACATCCTCTCCTCCTGTGAGGGCGTTAGTTTCACAGGGTGACCCACCCCACTGAGCCATTCTCTTCTGAGACTGTGGCTCCCAGGATCACACAGATAACAAAGAGTGGCCCCACTGGCCCTCTGCAGACAACAGGCCCACAAGATGGTAGTTTCCCATGAGCAAATGACCATGGTGTGCCATGTCTTCATATGGCTCCATAACTCTACTATCCTAAGCAGCTTGAGTCCAATCTTCCCCTTGCAGAATGGAAGTCATAATGACAGGGTGTGGTTACATCACTGCTCTTCAGAACAGCCACCACTACATGGGTCTCCTCCTCACCCACCCTCTGTTTCTGAAACAATTAGCATCCATAGCAGGTTCCTTTACTTCAATCTCATGTCCATCTGAAATGCCTCTCCAAGTATGAAGAGATGGTATTTCCCGGACTCGCGGTCTTTGGCACCAGTGTGCAAGGGCTGGCTAGGGCATTTATTTACTCTGCAGCCTGAATTCCGGCTGTGGCACTGGGCAGAACTTGAACAGGGCTGCCTCCTACCCGGGAGCCTGTGCAGGTGGTGGCAGCTTGGTTATTCTGTTTACAAATCATTAATGAAGTGATTGTAGCTCTTTTCACTTGCTCACACTTTGGAACTGTGTGGAGTGATGCATTCTTAAACGAGGGACACAGGAGCAGAAAGAAGCCCACAACAGCCTTATTATGAGGGCCACACAAACTCGGCAAGGCTGGGTTTATATTAACCCCATCAATTAAGGAGGGATGGAAAGGCCAGGCCCAGGGCACTGGGAAATCCTGACAGCCCAAGTTGCTAGGGGAGCAGTGGCGCCCTCCCCCCAGCGCTCTCTATCCCCTAGCTGATCATGCTTTCTTCCTGCAAGATAAAAGACCCTTTCAAAGCGGACCTTTGCTGGGGGACACACAGTGGAAGTCACCACATTCTCTGAATGCAATAAATGTCTCTTTTAAATTCGGATGAGGCTGGTGTAAACTCCCTTTAGTGGGGCACTCTTAGGGTTCGGCAGGAAAGGCGCATATATTAGACTACACTGTAACCTTTTGTGTTCAGCCCATCAGCTCTCTCCTGAGTCTCTAAAGTGGGGGGCTCCTGTCCCGGGAAACAAGTTGCACCCTCCACTGAAGCCACCTTTGTGTTGGACCTCATTTGCATAAGCAGCATGCTGTCACTGGGAAGGCAGATGGCTCCAGGGCTCCATCCTAGCAGAGAGGGAAAGCATACAGAGCCAGTCTATGACAGGGCCCTTTCCTCAAACCCAAACATTTCTGGGGCTTCTGATTTCCCAACTGCACAGTGGCAGGGTTCTGGGCAAGAGCTTCTGGGTGCTATCCAACCTTGTGGCCCCGTGCCGGGGTACCCCAATTCTCCTCACTTTTGTCACTTGCTCTGGACCTGAGGGCAAACCACCAACTCACAAATGGTATCTCTGAAGTTTCTCCTGCTTCTAATTGTGGGCTTTAGTGTGCAGCTATAGGAAGACTTTAAACACCCTTTCTTGGACTTTCTTAGACTGTGGATAAATGGTCAGAAAAGCCCCATTTCTTCTGGTTCACCTGACCCACTATTTGCAGATGTGACTGTAGGTTTGGCCCTGTCATTGCTTTGCTGGCTGCTTGGATGCCATGGGCGTCCCAGCCATGTCTCTGAAGATAGAAAGAGTAAGCCACAAGTCTCCAGGGTGTGCTCAGACAGGGCAGAGTGACCAGGTCACCATCTCGGTGGCTTCTGGGAACTTGAGTGTTCAGTCAAACATCCTTCAGAAGGATTGCAGTTGTGAAGGTTTCTCATAGAGACATTCTGTCTCGTGTGCCAAGGTTTCTTGGAGTTCCAGCTTGCTGTGACCTTTGGTAAGGGTAAGGGTTCATTTTAGAAAACGTTTAGAAAACACATCTACCAGACACTGCTTTTCTCAGAATCCCCTCTCTCATCCAGAGCAAACAAAATAGAGGAAGCAAGAACCAGGCCACAGGTCTGCTGTTTGATTACGCATGAAATACAAACAAATCTTAAAATATGGGATCTTTATAAATATGTTTTAGGATATTAGGAAAAGTACACCATGGCTTGCTGGATACATGGAATTCCTTTTCCAGCTTTGTCTGCTCCCTTCTGTGGCCCCCACTCTTCCTCCCCCATCTCTCTTCCTCTTTCTCTCTGGCATCATGGTGTGTGGTGTCACTGGGACCCTCTGTTCTCCTGCACTTAATTGAAGAAATATTGACATGCAGCTCTATGGTACGGAGAGAATGACACTGTTTTAGAATGCATTTTAGGAGAAAGTCGAAATCCCTTGTAATATATCACTCAGATCAAACTCCTGACATAATTTAACAGCCACCACACTCTCCCAGCATGTAAGTTAATACCCAGGTGTAAGGTCATGTCTGCACACAAACTGTAACGCAAATCATGGCCTGGAGCACAGTCCATATTGCTCCCTACTGTCAATCAGCACGATTGATATCGATGGCTTTAGTCCCGTCCATCAGTCACATGCTCCATCAATCAGGAGCCACTGTAAAGGTGGGGAGAGAGCTTGAACACCTCGTCTCTGCTTCTCCCAAGATGAAGAAAAGCTTTAGCGGCTGTGCTAAATGGAGTAGTCATGACCATCTGTTTCGACTCATCAAGGGTCAGAAGGCAAAGTTCAGATGCTTGGGTGAGTTAGCACTGTCTCCAAAGGCATCATTAGTCAGGTGAGACACAGAGGATCATCTGATATCGTAGGAGAGTTCGGATGAATTAAATAACTGATTAAACAACATTCCTACAGCATAGATTTCTGTTACTTCACCTAGAGTAGGGTATGGTTCGGGGGTTAAAATTAAATGAGCATAGGAGGCACTTTTTTCTATTCTTCCTTCCTACACCAAACTCTCTGAAGAGACAGAGACAGACAATGAACTCACCTGGGAGACAGAGTCCAGCGTTTGCCTTCACTATTTTCTCCTCCTCAGCAAGAAGATGCATCCGTTCAAAAGGATGGAAAACTATGTCACCAAATTATTGGGAATTGCCCTCAACATGGAAGTCTGGAGGAGTGTGAGTGTGAGGGGATGATCATGACATCACCGAATGGCCCCATCATGGTCCATTAGGCATCTTCAGGTCAGTGGTGGGATTGTTGGGACTGGGGATCCAGGGGAAGCTTTCCTATTCATGGTTGACCAGTTCTCTTTTCCTCAGCTTCCACAGTCAGACCTCCATTTCTACAAGACATAGAAGAATCCTTTTTGGTAAGTGGGTGGAGTAGCTGGAAGGGCAGAGATGCAGCACCAAATACCCAGACACAGCATACCTGTGTATCCTCTACCACCCACAAAACCTCAGTCTTCCCCCATCCAATGCCAAAGTATTCCTTCACTTTCCTTCTTTCAGTATAAATGGGAAAGCCATAGGAACAGTACGCCAGACCTTGGAGCAAATCAGAGATGAGACTAAAAGATGTGAGAGGAACACGAGGCTCACCATGAAAGGGCAACTGCCAGATGCCCTTAACATGAGAGCTGCATGCAGTCAGATTAAGTACAGAAGAAGCAGGGAGAAGCTCTAGGAAATTTATAAATATATTTGTTTGCATATAATATGTGGAAAACAGCATGACATATGTAGAGAAATTTTTAAAAATTAAAAGGGGAAAACAGAGCAAATCTTTCTTGTGGTGGCTCTATAGTAAAGAAATGGAGCAGAGGGGACATGGGTGGCAACATTAAGTATGGAAAACAGGACTCTAGCATATTAAAGATGCCGAGGGATCTGCTCAGTTCCAGTTATGAAGCTCCTAGTAAGCATGGCAGACAGTACATAATCAGATCTACACAGACATGAGAAAGATGAGCCTCTTGTTTGGTGCAGAATGCCTGATTTCTGGGAATGAGAAGATGGTGGTGAAAGCTACACTTGTACTAGTTACTACCCTGTGTGATTAATTCTACCACGTGTATTACTTGCTTTTCTTATAGCTATCACATGCAACAGAGGAAGGAAGGGTCTGGTTTGTCTCATGGTTTGGGGCACACTCCATATGAAGGGGAAGTCTTGGTGGCAGAGACTGAGGAAGTTGGTTCCATTGCATTAGCGATCAGAAAGCTGAGATATGGATGGCGGTGTCCCTTAAATCCCCTTCTTCATTTTATTCCATCCAGGGTCCCTGCTCTTGGAATGCCACGACACACATGTAGGGTGACTCTTTAGTCTCGATCATCCCTCAGTCGCATAACCAAAGATCACACCCAGGGTGATTCTAAACCTCACCAGGTTACCTGTCAAAATTGACCATAGCAGGAATAATCCAGAACGACCTTGGTAAATCAGGAATGAGACTGACCCAGGAAGCTCTTTCACCAAGGCTCTGTACCATACCCAGCATTCCCAGGGATCATCCTGATCAGACCCCAGAGATAGCAGTGCAAACCTCTGTACTTCTCCCAAACAGGAATGCGAGTGAGGCCAGGCAGAGAGTCAGCATGTAAAGGCAGAGTGGGCACAGGGGCCGAAACACCTTCAGACTGAGGGGATGATCAGAACCAAGAGGTGGACAGTCTAGCCAGAAGCAGGGAGACCGGGCTGGCAGGCAGAGGTCACACAAGAAGCTGACAGGGAAGACGAGGCAGTCTTGTGCAAATCTTTCAGATGCGGCACACAGAAAATGCAGCACTTAGAAAGGAAACAAATGACGACTGGCGTAAGAGACGATGCGAGGAAAGAACAATGAAATAAACAACACCTCCCCTCCTTATGGGGGAAGGAAATACATGTTAAGCAACAAGTTTATCTGTAGCCAGAAATCTGAAATGGCAGTTTCGGTTCCTTGGGCAGTGTAAATTAGAAGGATTGTGGGATGAAGGATGGAGGAGTTGGGAAGTGAGAGATCCTGCAAACTTCCCTACAGGAGAGCAGTAAAATCTGCTACAGAAAGGTTATTGTATATGTCTGTGCCATTTAGACGAGGGAGCTGTAGACCACAAAATCCAAGAGTGGCAATAGCAAGAGTCTGTGCGAGGGTCTGCATAGGGACAGAAAACTGCTTATTGCAATGTATCTTTTCAACTGACTTAAAAATCCATGTGCATCTATTATTTTAATGGTAATTGAATCATAAAGAATAGAAAATGAATATCAATATCTAAGAATTTCTGACTTACATATTAAGATTTCTGCCAGCCATGAGGGAGACATAAGCACCCTCACTTCTGACATCAATGGCAAGTGTTCAGGTCTCCAGAAAAATCTTAGTACTAAGCAGACACCTGAAAGAATTGCAGATTCACTGTGAATGACTAGGAGTTGCTATATTCAGGGTAAGGGTTTAAGCAGGGAGAAGGTGAAGGTTCAAATTAGCATGGGGAGAGTCAGGCACAGTAGGACACTCCATTATCCAGCACTGGGGAGGCTGACATCATTGAGCTCAAAGCCAGCCTGGCTTTTATAGAGTGCTGGGTCAACCCAGGTGCAACAGAAGACATGAACAGGACAACCAGGAAATAAGCCCCATGAAAACCCCAGAAGAGTTTCCAGCTCAAGGCTTCCACCAACCAAGGCCCTATGCAGAACTCTAGGCAACTTTTATCATTACTTCAACCCTGTGCTTGGAGGCTCACCTTGCAGGGAAGCTCACATGGAAAACTGTTCAGCCTTTCTAAGGTACCAGATTACGTGGACCTGTTTGTTGGGATAGCAGCTCCCATTGCAGATCTCCATCTTCACTGTCCAGCACTTACGCTGTGGATGAAGCCCCCAATATCAGTCATGTCCACAGCATGGTGGTCATGCATGACCACCAACATTAACAGCTGGCTTTTTAGAGAGTACCTTGCAGAAGGAAAGGGAAGAACCAACCTTATACAATAAAGGAACTTCTGGAAGCATCACCATTCCTGACTTCAAACTTTACTATAGAACTATAGCAACAAAAACAGCTTGGTATTGGCATAAAAACAGACATGTGGACCAATGGAATTGAACTAAAGATCCTGACCTTAATTTGCACACCTATAACCATCTGATTTTTGAGAAAGAAGCCAAAATTGTACAAAAGAAAAAAAAAACTTCAACAAATGGTGCTGGCATAACTGGAGGTCAACATGTAGAAGAATGCAAATAGATTCATATCTATCACTATGCACAAAACTCAAGTCCAAGTGAATCAAAGACCTCAACATGAATCCAGTTGCATTGAACCTGCTAGAAGAGAAAGTGGGAAGTATCCTTGAATTCACTGGCACAGGAGACCACTTTCTAAATAAAACACCAGCAGCACAGACACTGAGAGCAACAATCAATAAATGGATTCTCCTGAAACTGAGAAGCTTCTATAAGGCAAAAGACACTATCAGCAAGACAAAACAACAGCCTGCAGAATGAGAAAAGGTATTTGCCAACCCCACAACTGACAGGAGTCTGATCTCTAAAATATATAAAGAACTCAAGAAACTAGGCATCAAAATACCAAATAATCCAGTTAAAAATGGGATACAGATCTCAACAGAGAACTCTCATCAGAAGAATCACAAGGGCTGAAAGACATTTAAGAAATTGCTCAACATCCTTAGCCATCAGGGAAATTCAAATCAAAATTACTCGGAGAAACCATCTTATACTAGTCAGAATGGCTAAGATCAAAAATACTGAGTCCAGCTGATGTTAGAAAGAATGTGGAGTAAGGGGAACACTCCTCCACTGCTGGTGGGAGTGCAAACTTCTACAGCTGCTTTGGAAATCAGTATGGTGACTTCTCAGAAAATAGGGAATCAATCTACCTCAAGACCCAGTGATACCATTCTTGGGCATATGCCCAAAGGATGCTCAATCATTCCCCAAGGACACTTGCTCAACTATATTCAAAGCTGCAATATTTGTAGTAACAAGGACCTGAAAACAACCTAGATGTTCTCAAACCACAGAATGAATACAGAAAATGTGGTCCATTGGTTATAGTGAAGTATTACTCATCTGTAAAAAAAGCAATGACATCATGAAATTTGCAGGCAAATGGATGGAACTAAAAGAGCCTTCCTGAGTGAGATAGCACAGACTTAGGAAGACAAGCATGGTATTTACTCACTCATAAGTGGATACTAGATGCAAAGCAAAAGGTAACCAAACTATAATCTACAGCTCCAGAGAAGCTAGGTAACAAGGAAGGGTCTAGGAGGGGTGCAAGGATATTTCTGGGAAGGGAAATTAGATGAGATCTCCTGGATTAACTGAGTGGGGGGGGGCAGTAAAGCAGACACGATGGGGGATAAGAACATGAGGGGATGGAGGAGCCCAGTTGGGGGAGGGACTGAGAAAGGGAGCAATGAAAGAGATAACCTAGGTAGGGAGCCATTACTGGGATGGGGAGAAACCTGTTACTAGGAAACTTCCCAGGAATCCACAAGGATGACCCCAGATAATACTCATAGCAATAGTGGAGAGAGTGCCTGTACTCAGATTGGTGAATACCCTGACTGCCATCATAGAGCCTTCATCCAGTAACTCATGGAACCAGATGCAGAGATCCACAACCAAGCACTGGGCCAAGCTCCTGGAATCCAGTCAAGGAGAGGGAGGAGTGAACATATGAGCAAGGGGGTGTCAAGATCATGAAGAAGAAATATACAGAGAGAGCTAACGCAAGCTCATGGGAACTCACAAACTCTAGACTGACAGCTGTGGAATCTCTGTGGGACCAAACTAGGCCCTCTGCATGTGAGAGACAGTTGTGTAGCTTGGTCTATTTGAGGGGCCTCTAGTAGTGGGACCAGAATTTACCCCAGGTGAATAAGCTGGCATTTTGAAGCCCATTCTCTATGATGGGATACCTTGCTCAGACTTGATGCAGGGGGAGGGGCTTGGTACTGTTTCAACTTAAAGAGCCAGACTTCATTGACTCACTGTGGGAGATTGGAAAAAGTGGATGGAGGGAGCTTGGGGAGGGGAAAGGAGAACAGGAGGGGCAGGAGCAGGGGTGGGAGAGAGAACTGTGGTTGGAATATAAAAAAGTTAAAAATAAACAATGAAGTCTCTGTCATTATTTGGAAGTTGGTTGGTGGGGCAGAAAAGGACTCGTGCATTGCTGATTACAAGTCTCCAGATGAGAAAATACATTTGCCAAATTGAAAACCCAGGATTACTGAAGGAACAAGCAGGACAGCAGTTTCTGTGGGTTCCAGCCACCTAGGCAGCAGGTACCAGGTTCCACCAAGGGGTCATGAGCAGGGTTTAATCCCCTCAGTGACAACACTACCCCAGCTGCGAACCTGTGATATCCACACTTGACACCGAGTCTCTCCCATTCTATATACCACAGGCAGCAATGGCCAAGAAGAATCTAAGTTCTAGAACCCACCAGTGACTTGGGGACTGGGAAGTAGGTCCAGGTTGTGACAGGCAGATAGTAGGTACATGGGAACTGACGTAAACAGAGCTGAAAATCCAGAGAGCCAGCTTGTTTGGCAGCTTATGTAGTCAGGTCTAGGCCCCATGGCTCTCTTCTGATCTCCAAGGGCACTGCATGCATGTGGGGTACACATATACATGCAGATAAGGAAACCATACACGTAAAATAGAAGGAAATAGTTGAAAGGGAATATTCTAAATTGAATTTGATATGGCAGGATTTTTTTCTCTGATTTTGTACATCAATGCTTTTACTCCTTTCTCTGGTAGGAAAAGGATTTCTCTTCTCTCTCTCTCTCCTCTTTCTCTCCTCTCTCTCTCTCTCTCTCTCTTGTGTGCATGTATGTGTTTAGTGTATGTGTGTGATGTATGTGGTGTCTGAAGCTAGTGTGTGTGCCGAAGCCTGTACCCAGGCACACACTGAGGCCAGAGGAGGATCTGAGTGTTCAGCTCAATCATTCTGACTTATTACTTTGAGACCAGGTCTCTTACCGAACACTGGGAACCAGCACGCCCCAGCAATCCTCCCACCTCTGCTCTCCAG
>LOJH01001223.1:58373-71899 GCA_001685095.1 Ellobius talpinus
GAGAGAGAGAGAGAGAGAGAGAGAGAGAGAGAGAGAGAGAGAGAGAGCACTGCTATGAGATATTTGCCAAAAACATACCCTTAAGAATTATAAGCCTGCCATTGTTTCTCTGGAGTAGCAGGCCTGCAGACAGTAGTTTGCATAAAGTTTTATGAGCAAGGCAGAGGTTGGGCTAATTGGATAGAACACAGCCGAATTCTACTATGCTCACAAAGACCAAGTCAACATGCAGACATGAATCCAGAGCGACCTTCAGAAAAAAAAACAAATCTGCATGGAAATTGTCCTTCTTTCCAGCTTCTGGTTCTCCTCCTAGGCACACCCAGGATTTCTTGCTCTGAATGAGAGAATACACATACATATACACACATGCTCATGCACACACGCACACACACACACAGAAAGATTTAGGAATGCCTCAGTATACTTCAGGAACATTCCCAGCACACAGAATCTTCTTTCCACTGTTCATGTCAAGCTGCATGAAGAACAGGTGAGCAAAGAGAGCTATCAGCAGAAGAATCAGCCTGAATATCTGTGTTCCAAACACTTTCCACACACAGAAAGTGTTCTTCATCCCTCATCAAAACAAGATTCTTTTCCTAACAGACAGAGGAAGTCCACAGCTAGTCCAACTATGGTGACACGTGATTGCGCACTGCCCAGCCACGGCTGATACAGCTAGCATGGCCTCCACACCTTAACCGCAGGGAGTAGCACAGAGACAGACTAAAAGTTTGTAGAAGCTGGTGAATAAGATTGAATAGTGTGATCTAGACATGAAGTATCAATAATATAGGATGACTAGGAAAACCTGCACAATAGCTATACCAGTTGACATGCCAGTGTGGACAGGGATATTCCACAGCATCCTACCAAAATCCTAGATGGAGAGAGATAGGCAGTCAAAGGCTGATGGGAGAGCAAGAATCAGTCTTTCCTGGGGACCAGGCGCTGGTAGGTTGTACAGTCCCAGGTGGTCAGCTTGAATACATGTGGACAGAAACAACACTAACTGGATTCAGCTGGTTATGAGAGTGTGTGTATCAAAGAATAATAATGATATATCTAATTATTATGTGTGCATGTAATCACGGTCATACAAATGCATATGGAGCAGCAACAGTGGAAGAAGGAAAAGGATACGAGTTTGAGAGGAAGTGGGGAGAGCATGAGAGGAGCTGACAATGGGAGGCAGATGAGAGAAGAAAACGCTGTGCAGTGGCTATGTATGAAGTTATCAAATAAAAACCAAGACATTTAAGTCTAAAACACATCCAGGATGGAAGAGTACCCCAGGACACCATGGTTGTGCAACGCAAGACTGAGTCGGTCTTCATGGGCAATGCTAATGTCTGGGGGGGGCTCCCATGAGGTTTTCTGATTAAAGACTATGTCTCTTGCAGGTGGGCAGAGCAGTGTGGCTGCCTTCCCGCATTAGCCCTGCTGGCTCTCCTTGCTTGCATGGTTCTGCAAAACATTTTCCCGGTAAACTGCTATGTGCTTGGTTACTCTGCTCCTGATCTGTTTTCCAACTAGCTGCTGGATCTTTTACAAGCAGTGAAAAGCAATCCGCTTCTCCTCAGGGTGGGCCAGGTCTTCATCATGGCAGCAAAACTCCTGATGCAAAGGGCTTTAGAGAGACAAGATTTATTTTGACTCATGGTTTCAAAGATTTCAGTCCATGGTTAGCTGGATGGATTGGTTGGGTCCTGAGGAAAAAGTTGAATGCTGAGCGCATGGCACTGTGAACATAGACACACATGGCACTGTGGACATGGGAACATGTGACACCGTGAACATGGGAGCCTGTGGCACTGTGGACATGGGAGACGTAGGACAGTGGACGTAGGAGCTTGTGGTACTATTGGCCATGTGCATGCATCATTGTGGTCATGTGAGCACATAGCGAAGGCTTATCACTTCATGGTCACCAGCAAGCAGATACAGGAGGCAAAGAGGGCCTAGGGGTAAAATAAGCCTTTCAAAGATGCATTTAATGACCTGCTGCCACTAGTAGGGTTCCAAATCCCAAAGCTCACGCCATCTGTCAAAATAGAACCATCATTTGTGAACTTAATCTCCAACAGGATCCTGGGAAGGACATCTCACTTCCAAGTTACGATACCCTTAAGTTGTGGCTGGTGGTGCTATCCAAGCTTACATACTTAGGACCACACTTGACTTTACTAACTCAAAGTCAGTTCTTATTCAGTTTTCAATCAAGAAAAATGGGTGTTTGCCAGCTCAGTAGATAGCAGTTATTCAGTCTTCATTTCCCTCAGAACCATCAGTGCGACGCTGGAGAGCAAGCATCACCCCACATCCTCCAGGGACCCCTGGGAGCATGCTGCACTGCCCCTATTAGTGGCTCCATAAATATTCCATGGTTTGATTTGATCTCCTGGTAAATATATATTCAAGACTAGAATAATTTATATGCACTAATGTGAACCCAGACTCTAGTTTGAAAAGCAAATGCAGAGAGAATGAAAATAAACACGAAGTGGGCAGATTTGAAGCAGAGATTTCCAAGAGTGCAGTGAGTACTAATCTGTCGTCATCATCTTTGCTATGACATTTCTCTGGAGGTCAAGGGGAGCTTGCATAAACATACTATCAGCCTCCTATCCAGTTCAAAGCTTTGGGCAAAACACGGAGGACCTGGAGTCTAGGCAGGGTGCCAAAGCTGCTGGGTAAGTTTCAACTTTCTTATAACAACCACAGACAGGGGGAGGCAGCCCCACCACAATGGCTCCCCTCTCATTTGCATTCAGCGGCTCAGGGCAGGCTTTAATCTTTGTTCCCCTCAAGCCCGCATGGAGAAAGAAGCCTCTTGCCATCTTTGCAATGGGGCTGCGAGGTGTGGTATCCAGGGTATGAACTACGTGCGTGCTGGTTTGCTTTAAGATGTGTTCTAGGAAAGACTAGACCACGCACCTTAGACTTAACAACCAGATGGTAATGAACTAGCATGGCCTTGTGCCCAAGGAGCCCACGCTCTGGGGTGGCCACTGCCAGGGAAGATGGCATTTCTTTCATAAATCATCAACGCACACTTGGATAGTTTTCTAAATGTCAGAAATGTTCTCCGTGTGTGAAGTTAGGGTGACATTAATCAGCATAATTAATGCTGATAATTGGCTCTCCTTAGATTTTCTTCTATTTAAAAATCAC
The DNA here is from genome assembly GCA_001685095.1 of Ellobius talpinus. Taxonomy (NCBI): domain Eukaryota; kingdom Metazoa; phylum Chordata; class Mammalia; order Rodentia; family Cricetidae; genus Ellobius; species Ellobius talpinus. The sequence goes on from LOJH01001223.1 coordinate 61,551, forward strand.
TAACCATCTGTAGAAGTTTGGGTACGGAATGTTCCCCAGAGGCTCACATGTTTGCACACTTGTTCCCTGGCTGGTGACAGTGTTTAGGGAGGTTATAGAGCCTTCAGGAGGTAGAACCTGGCTGGAGGAAGTATGTTGCTAGAGGTGGGCTTTGAGACGCTATATCCTTGCTCTACTTCCTGCTCCCACAGGCAGTGGAAGATGCCATCTCTCAGCTTCCGGCAGCCTGCTGCCATGTCTCCTCCAGTATGGAGTTTTCTTCTAAACCTTGAAGTTCAAATAAGCTATCACTTCTGTAAGTTGCCTTGTTTGTGGTGTTTGATCACTTCCCAGAAAGTAGCTAACACGCTATGTCAGGTCTCCCCCTTCTCCGAAGCGCCTTAGTTGTTCTTCCTCTGGATCTTTGTCCACAGTGGCTGTGTCACCGTTCACAAAAGCACTTCCTCCCACCCCAGCTTTGAGCGTCTTCTCTTTCCTCTACCTATCCACGTGGCACAGCCAGGTCACTATGCTGACAGCTTTCTCCGAACTGCTTTGTGGGAAACTGTATGCCACCTGTAAAGTATGAGTGTGTGTGCATCCAGGAGTGTGTGTGTGTGTGTGCGTGTGTGTGTGTGTGTGAAGTATGAAAATCACCCAGAAACATTTCACCAACACATTAAACTTTTTTTATGCTTTGGAGTTAACTTCAATTATCTTAGCAATCTGCTCGATTTTCAACACAATAGCAATTCAGGCTAGTAAGAAGATCTTGGATAAGGCTTCTCCACTTTTGCTGGGTTGACAGCATGTGCTTTTGTTCTTGGAGGGGGATTCCCCTCGGGTATGAACAGGGATTTTTTTTTCTCTTGTAGAGGGAACATGGGCCGGGTTCACCCCTGTTCTCAGACTCTGAGTTAACTGGTGTTAACACTCAGGCTGAGCTATTACTGACTTATGGGTCCTATGCAGATGAGAGGGAGTGTGGTTACATCATGGAGAAGCCTATAATAAGACAGAGATTGTCATCTACTCCTACAGCACACCTGGTGGAACCTGGCGCCGGTTCTCCGTTGACACTCATCTCTGCACACTGATGAGAGGAGCTTAACTTACATACTGGACTCCATGGTTGCCTCCCTCCAAGCTCCGCCACCTTCACTACCGTGTTTTACCATGGTCCTATGGCTTCAAGCCTTTGTAGCCCCTGGAATGGCCTGGCTCCACTTGTTGAGCTGTCTCTGAACTAAATTACTTAGCTTTGCAGAGATGGTTACGGCCGCAGCTGATGTTACAGCGGACACATCTCTAGTGCTCTGTTTTGGCCAGGAGCCTCCCTTGAGCCTGTCCCTGTCTGTGAGTCAGCTGCCATAGACACCTCATTCAGCCTCCTACTGTCCCCTTCCCTCACCCCATCCTACCTGGAATGACTGCCAAGCCACCTTCCTTCTCATCATTCTCCCGGTCTTTATTGAGCTGGTTTGGGATTCTCTTACATCCTTTTCTAGGCAGGGATGGTCCTTATCTCTTTTCTCAATGTACAGTTCTGAGTTCCTTTGGGGCAGATATAATTATTTCTCATCATTATACCCAGAGAAAATGAGCTTCAAGTGTTTGTTAAATATGGCAGCATTATGATGTTCATGTCTGCTGGGAGAATGAAAGGCTGGCTCAGAAAGGTTAGATGGGTTAGCCATAGTCAGAAATAATGGCCGCCAACCAGAACTGCTGCCCATCCCTGTTCTGAAGGCTTTCACTCCCTCTCTGTCAATCCTCAACCTCCCATAAGTCTAGTGTCTCTTCCTTTCCAACTTTCCAGAAAGGAAGTCAAATTGAGGCACAGACCCAGCAACTGAGGAACCCTGGGACCGGCAACATACTGCCTCATCCTATTCCAGATAAGGTCAAAGCTGATTTTACTTTTCAGTTGAAGAGGGTGATACATGGAAGCCATGGGTGTTAATAATGCCAAATATATTGAGCAGTGCCTTACATAGAATAGCTGGGTTTGCTCCACTGAAAGTCAAATATTTAACCTCCCCAAATAACGCTAAGTCAGGGGGTGGCAAAGGAATTCAAAATGCATTCTAGAATCTGTGGGGATGGGAAAGCTCTAACTCAACTCAATTGTTTATTTAATTCTTAATTTAAAAAATGAGAAAAAGGAAAAGATGGAAATATGTTTCCTATAATTCTGATTGTATTCATCGCTAGAGCATGTCACTATGGCCTGAATTCAGCTCTCTGGCAGGAGTAACACAACAAAAAGAAAACACAGTGACAGTACACACCAGCACACCCAGGAAGCCCTCCGACACACTGTTGGTGAACACGGGCATGGACAGGTGACTTCCAGCTGTGCTTTCCCAAGTAACCGTGGTGCTGTCACCTTTTCCATTCCTCTCCCTCCTCGTTCTCACCAATCCCTCACATACAGACCAACCTGACTCCATCTTTCTGTGGCCAGGGAAGGCTCTGACATTTCAATTAACAGGTTCTAGTGCCTTGCCCCATTCAGTTCTGTGGTTTTAAGGTTGTTTCTCTCTGGTTTTATAAATTTGTACAGGTGTATCCTCATTGTACAGTGATGGGATTCACAGTTATGCTGTGTGCCCTAATTGTGTGCACCCATTGCCCTCTCCTACCCATCTCCTACCCACTGTCCTCAGTCTCCATCCCATCCTAAACTCTTCTAGTTTCGTATCATACACAATCACACACACATTCACACTCGCATACTCTCTCACACAGAGATAGTCATGGTCATCCAGTCACTCACACACATTCACACACGACTCACACATACTCACACACTCATATGCATACACACATACTTTCACACTCACAGTCACATACATACTCACACTCACATACCTGCACACACATACCTACACACTCACACATACTCTCACATACAGAGACATTCACATCCACATTCACTCACTTATACACACATTTCCACACACACACTTATACACCTTTACACACTCACACACATACTCACAGTCACATACCTGTCCACACATACACACTCAAACACACATTTACACACTCACACCCATACACATACACTCTCACACTCATATTCACACAATACTCATTCATATGCACTCACACTCACATACCTGCACACACACACACATGCTCTCACACTCTCACACACTATAGGTTCATCCAAGAGGGAAAACAAGGAGTTGTCTTTCTGAGTCGCTTAAAACAGTGATCTCCATCCATTTTACTGAAAATATGCAGTTTTGTTCTCTCTTTTACAGCTGAATAAAACCACATTGTATTATATATTCTGGGGACTGGGGAGACGGCTCAGTGGTTAAGAGCACTGTGTGCTGTTCCAAAGGTCCTGAGTTCAATTCCCAGCGACCACACGGTATTTCAAAGACATCTGTAATGAGATCTGGTGCCCTCTTGACAAAGAGACCTGGTCAGTCGTCCTCATCAACTTAGACCATGAAACCCAATAAGGACAAGTTCAACAGAACCGCCATATACGGGCTGCCCATGCCTGCTTCAGCATTGCTGGGGCATAAAGAGAGAAGAAGATTATATATGCCACATTTTTTATTTGTTCATTACTAGACACCATCTTGGCTCTTCTGGGTGGATTCCACATAAATGTGCATGCAATATCTCTGAATTGTGCCTAGATTTTCTCTCTCGGGTTCATTCCTAGGTCTGATATTTCTAGGTCAGACCTTTAGTTTCTCAGCTTTATTGAGATGTAAGAAACAAAAAGTGTGCTGCCTTGATTTGAACATTACATAGTGCACACATGAGCCATCACATGGGAGGCCAGGATGTGTATGTGCCTGTTCATTTAATTTTGTGTTATCACATAATTATGCAGCACAATAGTTTTCCTTGTTACATTTTTCCTACATTATATCTCTTATCACATTCACCCCCATTCCCTTCTTCCCTTGTTCCCCTCCCGTTCTCACTGGTCCTGACCTTTTCCTTTCCCCATCCAGTCTTTCTACTTCCAGATCCATCTCTCTTTCCTCATTCAATTCTGATAACTCAGTAAGATGCAAGAGTGTCGCACACAGGATATGGGAAAGGAATTGTGTGCAGGAGCACGGGCTCTTTAGCAGTGGCCACAGCATGGAAGGAAAGGCCTCTTCTTCCCCAGTGGGCATTACGTGTCTGTACCACTCAGAGAGGATCATAGTGCATAAGCCCCTCCTCACTGGCTACCACCATCTGCCTAAGGGTCCCTGAGGGCTGATGCTCACTCAAGTGCTCTTCTACCCCCATGACATGTGGGCAGGCTCAGTCTCGTGCAGATCTCATGCTGGGGAGTCAAGCATGCCACAGTGATGCCGTGCACTGAAGACAGTGCCATCCTCACTCCAGTTTTCCCAGGTCTCCCATGCTTATCACCACATCTTCATGGATGGTCTCTGAGCCTCAAAGAGAATAATCCAGAACAGCTGGCCATTAAACAGGCCTTTCATTTCAAAATTTTTGAGTAGTTGCATGTCTCTACTTCTATGGCTGTCTACTGAAAAATAGAGTTTTTCTAATTGAAGAGCAAGCTCACCAGTCCATAGGCATATCCTAAACCAGGGCAAATTCTATCCATTTGGAACAATAGTAGCAGCAGCAGCAGCAGCTTTGCTGTGGTCTGCGATTGCCCAGCCATAGGCTTTTGTATCAGACGGAGACTCACCCCTGTAAGTCAGGCTTCAAACACAGCAGAGTGTTTAAATAGACCCATTACTTGCCACTGTTATATTTATTGCCCGTCCAGTTGGTAGTATGGTGGTACTCAAGGTTAAATCACATCTTTGGATGACAGTTCTCTCCCAGAAGCCTGCATAGCATCCCCCAGAGCCTTCAAATCTAGAAAGCAGGATTTTTATGTCTTATGACTAAACCATGTGTTGTCTTCACTACTGGGTCTTATTACCAAATTCTGGTGAGTACTCATGGCTCTAGCAATTGCCTATGTTGTCGTGGGCACTATAAAGGTTTCATGATAGGGATAGCCGGCCTTTGGTACTGACATTCTCATTTAATAACCTGTGTTTTTTGTTAACAGCTCTGTTCATCAGTGTGTACTGTTTGGGGGAGTCTATGCCACCCCATGGATGAACAAATTAAAAAGTGGAAACCAATACTGGTTTGTGACATCTAGATTAAGTCCACCTGTGCCATCGTCATCTGGTCCTCCATTTCTGCCATGGACACCAAAGGCAGCTAACTTAGACAGGAAAAGGTTGATTTTGACTTGCGATATCACTCCATGGTCGCTTGGCTCCATCACTGTGACACTGAGGTGACACAGAGCATGGCAGAGAATTCTTGATGGATGAAGCCAATCATGTTATGGCAGCTTGGAATCAGAGAAAAGAGGGGACCAAGAACAAGATTCATCTTTCAATAGCCCATCTCTAGTGACTGACTGCTGCCAAGAAGGCCCCACTTCTTCAAGTCTCGCCTAATTTCTGGTAGCCCATTCCATTTGGGATACATATCGACAACAGCGTGAATTCACTAAATTGTCAGAGTTCTTGTGACCCATTTCCCCTAGCACTGGGACTTCTAAGGGAGTTCTAATATTTAACCACAGCATCATCTATGCCAGCTGTTAGTTTTTAAAACTTCAATGGTTTTAGTGTTAACTTGTTCCACTTCAGGTACAAATCACTGTACCCAACATCAGCTGGAAAGGACTTGAGAGACCCAAAGTACCCTAAAAATATCTACCCAAAAGCAGCTGTTCTCAATTTTCCAAATAGGATACCCAGTGAAATCAGACACTGGGCATTCCTGGGACAGTCACTGCAAAGAAACTCCCAAGAATGTACATTTAAAAGTCAGTTTACTAAGACCAGAGAACATAGGTATAATTGTCTTAGTTGTTCAACTTCTGCCATGATTGAATTATCAGGGTTCAATTTTCTACCCTAATACTTCAATTATATGTTGACATTTATTAATAAATTATAGTGGTAGATACAAGATAAAGCCAACGACTTCTTATCATTTTAACATGATTTTTGGGAGGTGAACTTTTGGAAACTGAATGTGGGCTCTCACGCATGGTAGGCAAGTGCTCACTGAGCTATATCCACAGTCTTGGTTTTGATTTGAAGTTGACATGTGAAAACTGTACTTATTTGTGGGGGAGCAGGGGATAGCTTCATATGATTCCTAGGTACAATGTGGGGAGATCAAATCAAGCCAACATAAACATGCATTGGTGTAGGAGGTCCTTCTATTTATGTGTTGCTTTCATTGGTTAATCAATAAAAATACTGCTTGGCCTGATAGGGCAGAACCTTGGTAGGCAGAGAACACAAAATTGAATTCTGGGAGAAAGAAAGCAGAGTCAGAGAGCTGCCATGGAGCCAAAGGGTCAGACATGCTGAATCTTTCTCGGTAAGCCACGACCTCACGGTGCTATACAGATTATTAGAAATGGGTTAAATCAAGATGTGAGAGTTAGCCAATAAGANGGTGTAGGAGGTCCTTCTATTTATGTGTTGCTTTCATTGGTTAATCAATAAAAATACTGCTTGGCCTGATAGGGCAGAACCTTGGTAGGCAGAGAACACAAAATTGAATTCTGGGAGAAAGAAAGCAGAGTCAGAGAGCTGCCATGGAGCCAAAGGGTCAGACATGCTGAATCTTTCTCGGTAAGCCACGACCTCACGGTGCTATACAGATTATTAGAAATGGGTTAAATCAAGATGTGAGAGTTAGCCAATAAGAGACTAGAGATAATAGGCCAGGCAGTGATTTAATTAATACAATTTCTGTGTGGTTATTTCAGGTGTAAGCTAGCTGGGTGGCCGGGATGGAACAAGCAGCCCGCTCCTCATGTTACATCCATCACCTTAAACACTCACTGCCTCTTAAGATGTGAACATGAAAGATTCACTGCCACACACCCCTGTAGTGCTCAGTCCTCAGCTACAGAACATGCTCAGAACACCACACAATGAACCAAAGAGAAGGAAACAAGCCTTGCTCCCCTGTCCAGGTGAGGCTTCACATCCTTATAATCCATCTCACCATTAGCTCTCACCCAGTCTTTGCTCAGTCCTCCCACTGCCCCCCTACTCAGTCAGAAGGAGGGACTTGGGTGACAAAGGAAACCCAACAGGTGATGCCTCCATACCTGGGACAGGAAAAAACAACAGGTGGGTCCACCATTGGAGTGGAAACATAAAGGAAAAATCCATGGCAGAAAAGAAGGACCAAGAGGAAACACAGACATCTTAGCCACCTGACCTTGGGTTCCAGTGTTCTGTGAGTTCAGGTTTGTGAAGACATTGAAGAGGCCATTTCTGGAGTTGGCAGTAGATAGGAAACAGGGAAACCACTGTGTGGAAAGAGCTAATTCAGGGGAAGAAGGGGCAGCCTGCCAGGGGAAAGTCAGGACACCTCTCCAAGCCCAAACAACAGAGAGAGGTGTTCCCCACAGGCTTGGGACAGCAGTCAGCAGAAAAGATAAGGGCCCCATAACCATGCTCAGCAGTGACTAGTTCAGTCATTTTTCTTTTCAGGTTTTTCTCATCCACCTACTCAACTCCAGTGCAAGCAGCTGACATGTGATCTGAATTGAATGAATGCGATCTGACAGGTTCTTAGCACCCAAATTGCTTTTGCCCAAGTCCTGATGTACTAGTGTGTGTGTGAGAGAGAGAGAGATTTGGGGACCTTATCCCCCAGTCCCCATTGTCCCAAAATCTATCTCTTCTCACTTCCCAAGTATTTGGAGTCTACCATCCATACGTGCCAGGCTTAGTTTGTTCTAGCAAACACACAGACTTCTCTACAGGTCAGGGTAGATTTATCTTCGGAGTCTCAAAGAAAGTTAGAAATTCATACGAGTTGTAAATATTGATATGTGGGTGGTGCTTAAATGGATGGCTGCCTTTTATTGATACAATAAATATCATTGAAGTTTTTCTGTAAAGTTAAATACAGCAATCCCTATGACAAGTTAGGTTTGAATATGGCTTTAAATAAATAAATTACTAAAATCCCACTTAGATGCTTGGTGAACCACTCCAGCCATGCAGAATCAGGCCAACTGATGTCTCAGTCTTTCTATAGCTGCAGTGGTATCTTCCATAGACCTAGTGTTTGGCTGCCTTAAGCAGCCAGTGGGTGCTGGTGGGTAGAGGGCTTCCTGGCTATACCTAACCCTGTTGAATCAAGAATCTGGGGAAATAGGGGCAACATCTCAAGTTTTAATGAACTTTCCTGGATAATTCCTGTCTATATCAATGATTGAGAATATTGGCTATTGGAGACTAGAGGTGTCCTAGACATCCACTGTATGACAGAAGGACACCCGTCCTTCCTCCTGGGAAGGACTAGGTTACTCTTGAAGTCCAAGGAAGTGCTCGAGTTTCTCCCGAGGCTCTTGTCACCTGAGCCTGGAAAGGAGGGAGCAAATTGGACATAAAAGCCACACACATGTGAGCTACAGGTAAAGAAAACACCATGAAGTCCATTCAGAGAGGACCAGAGTCTCACAGCTCTAGCAGGGAGACTGAGCTGGAAGCAGCCATAGCCTGTGACCTGGGGGAACCCTTCTGCTCATGGTACCTGTGTCAGATTCATAGGCATTAGGCTTTTGGAGAGGGAGCACATGACATGGATGCTCTCCTGGCTCAGGCTCCTGCTGTATGTGAGGTCTGGGTGTCAGTGTGGAACCCTCAGCTCCAGACACCCCGACTCAACATCTAAACCTATTGGTCTCTGTGCACCCTGCATCAGACACCAGCCTTAGAAAGCTACCACCAGCCACCGTAGAACATAGCCATGGGCCGTGCTTCTCCCAGCCAGTGTGTTCACTGGGCTTTTGTTATTCCCACAGTCTCCAGTGAGAAATTCCCCTGCACTTCCCATCTCTCATCTTACACAAAGGGTCATACCACACAGCTAGTGGAGTGGAAAGAAACTGAGACATCTGAAGGAATCCTGCAATTTCTGGAGTCGTTTTCTTAATGGCTATGCCCTGTCCTTGAGGGGTGCTGAGTTCTTGGGAGGTTTTCTTAATCTTGTAACAAACATAACACGTCCTTCTGTCTCTGTGTTGTGTTTATTGGTTAATGAATAAAGAACTGCTTTCAGCCAATGGCAGGGAAGAACAGAACTAGGCAGGGAAAGCTAGGCTGCATGCTGGGAGAAAGAAGGGCAGACTTGGAGAGAATTCATGGAGCTGCCAGAGACAGATGCTGGGAACTTTACCTGGTAAGCCACAGCCATGTGGCGATATACAGATTAATAGAAATGGGTTAAATTAATATGTAAGAGTTAGCCATTAAGAAGCTAGAGCTAATGGGTCAAGCAGTGGTTTAAATAATACAGTTTCTTTGTAATTATTTTGGGGCTGAGCAGCTGGGAACCAACAAGTGGCTCATTCCCTCCAACAATCAGGCCTGACTATGATGGGCTAAAATGCCTCTGAAACCAAGAACACAGATAAGTCCTTCATTTTTAAATAAATTTCCTTCGGTATCAGACACAATGCTGGAAAGTCTCATAGTCCCATAACTTACCTCTCAGCTCAATGGAAACCAAGGACTCTCTGCCCAAGGCACCATCAGCATCTTCTAGGGACCACTGAGTTTTGAGTTTCTAATGCTCCAGCCAGATGACTTCTGAGCATAAAGGAGTTTAGACAGCCTTCCCTATTGTATCAAGCCCCCCAACTCAAGCTCCTCATAGGACCACTGATCTTCCCTTCAGAAAGAGGAAGGTGACCCCCAGAGTGGGAAGACAGGCTTCCCAGCTCTGCAGACCTCTCCATCCATCCACACTTGCCACAGGCATTGGTTCTGTCTCCTAAGAGTTAATCCATACTCTGCCTTGCAGGGGCTTCTGCAGCAGCATGTGGGTCAGCACAGATCTCAGGCAACTGTGCTTTCTTCTCTACTGCTACACTGACTGAAAGCCCAGCTATGCCATCTAAGTTTATAGACTTCTGAAGCTCCTGATTGCCAATAGTGTATCTCTCTCTGAGGATCCAGCTTGGTGCAGGACTCCTGCCCCTTATACCTTGTCTTCAATATCATATTTGCACACCTTCCCTATAGCTTAGATCCATTCTGCCTGAATTTACATGAGTATTTGCTGAATTCACATTTGAAAAAAAATGTCTAACATTAAGAATATCAAGCTCTTGCTATGAACATAGTTGAGCACATGTCCTTGTGGTATGATTGGGCATCTTTTGGATATATACCCAACAGCAGTGTTGCTGGGACTGGAGGTAGGTGGTTTCCTACATTTCTGGGAAATTGTCATACTGATTTCCAAAGCAGCTGTATAAGTTTGCTATGTTCATAGTAGCATTATTTGTAATAGCCAGAACCTGGAAACAACCTAGA
>LOJH01001224.1:0-10041 GCA_001685095.1 Ellobius talpinus
GCCGTGCGGGAGCCGGGTGGGATGAAAGCAGGCCCGTGCTCCCCTATCACTACATTTATATATAGAAAAATTCAGTTGTCCATACCTACATGGAGTTATTCTATTCTCTTGCTCCACAAATCTGTTTTTGTTCCAATACCATGCTGTATGCATCCATATAGCTCTGTAGTAAAATTTGAGGTCTGGGATAGTGAACCATAGCAGTTATTTGATTATTCAGGATTGTTTTAGCTATCCTGTTTTTTGTTTTTTTGTTTCCATATGAAGCTGAAAATTGTCCTTTCAAGGTCCGTGAAGAATTGTGTTGGAATTTTGATGGGAATTGTGTTGAATCTGCAGATTGCTTTTGGTACAATGAACATGTTTACTATATTAGTCCTGATGATCCATGAGCATGAGAGATCTTTCCATCTTCTGATTATCTTCTTCAATGTCATAACGTTTTTATCACACAAGTCTTTCACTTGCTTTGTTAGAGTTACCTGAAGATATTTTATATTAGTTGAGGCTATTGGAAAGTGTATTGTTTCTCTGATTGCCTTATCAGTCTGTCATTTGTATATAGGAAAGCCACTGATTTTCATGGGTTAATTGTGTATCTTGATACTTTGCTGAGAGTGTTTATTAGCTGTAGGAGTTTCTTGGTGGGTTTTTGGGGTCACTGATGTAATACTATCATAACATCTGCAAATAAAGATATTTTGACTTTATCCTTTCCAATTTCTATCCCCATGATTGCCTTCAGTAGTTTTATTGCTCTAGCTCAGACTTCAAGTGCTATATTGAGTAGGTATGGAGAGAATGGACAGCCTTGTTTTGTTTCCGATTTTAGTAGAATTGCTTTGAGCTTCTCTCTGTTTAAATTGGTGCTGGCTATGGGCTTGCTGCAAACTGTTTTATTATTTTGAGGTATGTTCCTTGTATCCCTGATCTCTCCAGTTTTATCATGAAGGAAAGCCACTATAAAATTAACATATATGATTAATGTATAGTATAGAAATTTGATTTTAGTATAGAACTAGATACAATTAGATTACCCCTTAGAGCTTCTGGATTTTTTTATACTACTTTTAAAAGATAAAATGGATCCTAGATCCAGACTTTCAAATCTTTTTTTCTAAGAAAAGGAATAATTCACCAGTTAGTTTAAGCATGTCAGATAATGCTACACAGCATGGGATCTACACAGTGAGCTGTGCAGTCCAGATAATGAATTCTGCTCTCCTTAGCCCACACCAGTCAGAGGAGATGAGTGTGGCTCACGTCTGACCTCAGGAATCTCCAAGTCAGGTTAATTGGCTTGAAAAGTGTTGCTGCTGGTCCAGATGCCTTACAAACCTGAAAATTACAGCTGGTATGGTAAGAGCTCCAGGCAAAGGTGTCAATTGGAGTCAAAGGCCAGAAATGGCAGCCCAGTCTTTGCTTTCAACCCAAGACAAGCCTGAAAATGTCGCCCCAAGCAGCCGCTGTCTTCTGCTTTCATCCCACCCTCCGCCCCATGACCTGCTCCCGGCCAGACAAAGGCCAGCACTCTCCTCAATTCAGTGCAATGGTGGGCTCACATTTCCTGCCCTGGTTCTCTGCAGCTGACCTTCGGGTTAAGAAGTGAGTTTGAAGATAATAGCGTAGCCATGGGCTAGGTCTGTGGACGTGCAGGTACCATTTTCAAAGGCAGTCTGCCTAACAAAGAACCCCAGACTTAAAATTCATGTAAGCATTTTCAATTTACATTTATCATCAAAGAACTTAATAAATGCCCTACGTTCTGTGGTAACAGATGAAAATGCAAGAGGCATTTTCTGTTCACCTCGGGAATAATTCTAAGCCCCCAAATCATGTGAGCCATGTCCCTGCCATGATTTATGTTGGCTATTGTCAGTGTTGTCATGTTGAGAATTGGTGTGGTTCAGCAGTCCCCTACTTAGGCAGCTTAATTCTAGTCTTTGGGAAGCTTGTTTTTTATGACAGCTGATTCTTGGGCCCCCATCCTAAAGAATGAGGCAAATTGGTCTGGGGTGAAACTCAACTTGTAACACCAAGCTTAGGAACCACGGACTTCACAGCACCCTAGGAGACACACATGGTAGATAGTACCCCCTTCTCACTCCACAGCTGGGAAAGCCAAAGCCTGGAGTAACCAGTAGTCTTACCCAGCATGGATTCTGTCAGCCAGCAGCAGAGCTCACTTGCACAGATTATGGGAAATGTTTTGGTTATTACATTAGGGTCTGTTTCTGGGAAATGTAATCCGTGTTTAATCCTAGAAGCTCTCGCCCTCCTTATAGACTCTCCTCTGTGGACCCAGACTTCTGGGGCTGTATGGAGAAAGAAGGTGATTGGTCTTTGGAGCCAGGACTGAAGTAGTAGTGGCCTTGGCCTTGAGCCCTGGACTTTGACGAGACATGTTCCAGCCGGGATGGCACTACCCTCCTCCAGCCTGGAGACCTGTTTCCTTCGTGGGGAGGCACATTCTCTGAGGAGACAGGCAAGGGGCAGATTCTAAGCATACTGTTCTCCATATCTGTTCTTGAAGTTGATCCAACTTCCCGCATAGTTTTAGATAGTACCGCTTAACCTGGCCTGTCTTACTTCAGAGTTAGTATCAGCCCATTTGGGGAGGGGGTGTCTCATAAATCGTGCACCCTCCATTTTCCAGGCCCTCCTCTGGTTCTCCACTTTTGTTTTCTTTTTCCATTTTGCCAACTCTTCATTTAAAAGAAGCATTTCACCTGGCTGTCATCTCTTGATCTCTTTCTCCCTTCACCCAGGACCCAATGTTCTCACTGAGAGCACCACAGCAGCCTGGCTTGTTGAATAAGGCTGTCTACCCTTGGCGCCTCTCCAGGGAATCTCTGCTCTCTCCCACTCACCTTTTTGATGGGGCAGTGGGGGCCGCGGGGCTCTCTGAAGCATAAGCTGACTGCATGGGTGGAGGCCCATGTGTGTCTCATAGACGCTGTGATTTGTTAACAGGGTTGCCTTGCTCTGGCTCGTGTGATGCTTGGAGATGTTTTTCTGGGTCCCTACACGGTGATGCAGCTTATACAAGGTTTCTTTTGTAACCTGCTTTTAATAGAAGTCTGCGTGTTAACCATTTTATCCCTTAAATTTTGCTTGCTTTCATTTTACTGTTACCTTCCTCTTTGGCAAATATCAAACCCCCCTATGGTGTGTACAGTTCCTGCTGCCAGTGAACCCAACAAAGCCCCCTCAAGGAGCTAGAGTCCTAAAGTTGTTGGCACCTTTGGGAGAGAGAGAGGCATTTGCTTGGCACCTGATTTCTACCAGGAAAACTTCATATGCTTAATGGGTTAAGGGAGTCATTGAGTAAATATCTTCCAAGTGTGTATAGAGAAAGAAGGAAATAGTTTCTGGCCTTCTGCTCAGTACTAACTTAAGAGACACAGGCTTGCAGTGTGGTGTAATAAGGGTGCATATGAGAACACGAAAGGATGACTGTTGTTTTCAGAGACCCAGTCACGGGGGGCTTGGCAGAGCTGATGACATTGGAAATGATCTTGATACCACGAACGGACTCTGATGAGTGGACAGAGAAAGGAATTGTAGGCGAGTGTCCCAAGCGTGAATAAGCATGGTGCCGGAAAACAGAGCAGATCAAGGAGTTCTGGCTTGCAATGACCTGCCAGTCAAGTCTTGATAAGGGATCATGGAAACATTTTGCAGACCATAGGGGACTGTCATTTAAATCTTAGTGACTAGATACCATCTGCGTTATGTGTTCCCAAAGTCACTTGGAAGAAAGGAGGAGGACACATATTGGAGAGACTGGTTAGGATGCCACGTCACTGAATCTTCCAATCAAGGCCTAAGATTGGACTTCAAGGATGTGGTAGAGAAAAGAGAGAAAGGTGTGAAAACTGGACAGAGGTGTGACATGCTCATAAATGGATATGTTAAGAGACAGAAAGGAAAAAAGGAGTTGACAACTCTGGTGTTTCTGTCTTTGGTGTCTAGATACATCCTTCCCTGAAAAGTAGAATGCACTATGGTTTTTTAGGCAGGCGACAGGGAATGCAGCAAGTTGAGACTCGGACATTGTTCTTCCTCATGTCCTAACATTTGTCTTTAAGCTTTATTCATTTTCATTTTATATGTATAGGTGTTTTGCTTGCATGTATGTCTGTGTGCCATGTGTGTGTAGTACCTGTGGAGGCCAGAAGTGGGTGAGAGCCCCTGGAACTGGAGTTATACATGGTTATGAGCCATCTTGTGGGTGCTGGGAACCAAACCTGGGTCCTCCGGAAGAGTAGCCAGTGGGTTTTAATCACTGAGCCACCTCCCCCAGTATCATTCTAAAATAACCTGAGAAGAATGTAGGTGGTTAATGTCGCCATGTCACACAACTGATTAATGAAAGTCAAGAGGTTCAGTGTCTTCAGCTCAGATTTAGAGCCGTGACCAAAGGGGCAAAACCTGGAGCAGAAATGGCCTAAAGGTCACAGGAATGAAAACCACATACATCCTCAGGTGAAGGGTGAAGGGCTGTTAGTGGCCATTCCAGAGTTCAGACTCTTCAGACCCCAAGGTGGACAGCAAGCTGGAGGTAAGTGTGGGGTATGCCTATGGGCATTCTGGCTGCATTAACCTAAGAACCTGACAGGAATCTGAGAAAAACTGCCCCAGATGCTCGCAAACATGCAAGTGCAGCCAGGCTTGAAAAGGATTCTCTCAAATGAGCTTGGATTGGCCATGTAAATCATTCAGGAAGACTTCTTTCTTTAGTGGATAGTGCTTTGAATTTCAACTAGGTCTAACTCAGAAAAGTAAATTGAGTATCATTATTGTTTAAAGATTCATCTATGTGCATTTATATTTAAATATTATTACTACTTGAAGTGATATAAACTATTTCCAATTTGCAAAGTGTTCTCATGTTTTAAATTTTAAAAAAATTGAAAATTTGGGGTATAGGAACATGAGAGACAGTAAAAATAAATCATATAAACATTTTTAATTAGAATACCATTAAATTGTTAGGCAACCAAGTCCTCTGAAAAGAATGGAATATTTCGAGTATCTTTTAAATTTGTTCTTTGTGTTTGACATTTTATTTGGTGGGGGGCAGGGATAAGCATGTTCCAGTGTAGCATGTAGAGGTCAGAGGACAACTTTCAGGAGCCAGTTCCTCCCTTCCCTCATGTGGGCTCCAGGAATAGAACTGAAGTCACCAGGCTTGGTAGCAAGCACCTTTATTCAGTGAGCCATCCCTTCAGCCTGGACAATTTCAAGATTCTGAATGCAGGCAAAAAATGTTTAAATTTTCTTGACACAGAGTGTTTGTAAGTTGAATTTCATTTTTAAGGAGAGATTTGAATTTTAACTTAAATACATTGAGTAACTTTTAAAATAAGATTAAACTTTTGAAGAATTTCTCTCTATAAGGAGCACCCCAAAAGGTATTACAAAGCCATCCCATAGCATCAGGATTTCTTTCTTGGTTAATACTGTGTAGAGGGCAGCAAGGTGACCCCAGTGCCCTGCTGCCACTCTGGCTCTCTGCTCATCCTCACCTGGTCCACACATTCCCCACAGCTCCTGTGCACAGATGCACACGATTACACACCTGCATTTTCTGCAGTCCATTCCCCTAATACGAAGGTCTTTGCCCTCACCTACCCTACTGCCTGTCTCCAGTCCCTGGTTAGGGAGCTTCCTCAGACTCTGTCTTGTGTCTGAATTCCTCAGACTCTGAAGTTCCTGCCTTGCAATTTAGCACATAATTATATGCTCCCTTGTCACAGTCTCTAATTCTTCCAGAGTCTTGTTTTCCAACCCGACCAGGAATTACCTCTCTTGTTCCTCCCCACATCTTGTTTCCAGACCTCTAATGGGTGTGTTCAGAAGAAAAGGAAGAGGCTGCCTCTCGGCCCGGCCCGTCTGGCTGTGCTTTGCATGCTTTTCCTTAACCACCTTCAGGGACAGGAAGTCCCAAAGGTGTGCCTTAAGGATTCCCTGTGTCCAGTGGTCCCCACAGCACAGAATTGAGCGGGCAGAGCAGGGGGAAGGGGGCTTTGGAGTACTGTGGCATTCACATCTTGGCTTCGGAACATCTTAGTTGTGATCCTGGCTAATTGATTTCAGCTGCCCCAAGGTTGGATTTTTTTTTTTCAGGCTCTGCCCCAGAACCTGGCAGTAATAAAGCTCCATAATATTTATGGTCACTGGTAAAGCCAGCTGTCCAGAAAGTTTCTACTATCTAGGGAAGAAAGGAATGGCTCAGTCTATAACTAGGGGTGTTTCTCTGTGGCCAGGCCAGAATTCTGGGTGGTAGCAGGTAGCGTGGTATCCCTCCACCATAGTCCTGGGCTAGATCTTGCTTCTGAACACCCTGGATGTTGGAGTTCTATGCAGAGCGCCCAGTCCTTTCCCTTTCTTGGTCTCCCTAGCCCCAAACAGCTAGTACACTTGTTTTCAAATGTCTTATTATTATTCACTTGTGTGTTTGTATGTGTATCTGTGTCTGTCCTCAGCAGGTCAGAGAGGTATCAGCTCCCTGAGGCTGGAGTTCTAGCAGCTGTGAGCTGCCTAGTGTGGGTGCTGGGAAGTGACCCTGGGGTCCTTTGCAAGAACAATATGTGCTCTTAACAATGGAACCATTTCTCTAGTCCCCCAACTAGTACTTCAGCCCCCCAACTAGTACTCTCGCCAGTCTGAACAGAAGCAGGGAGACATGTTGAATGTCAGAAGAATGACACCAGAATGTCACAGAATGTCACAAGAGATGTGTGTTCAGATGCTCCCATGTTTGCACACTTAATGAGCCAGAGACAGGCGTGAGATGGGAGAGGCAATGGCTCCGTACCTAGCAGGAGTATGGAGCCTCTAACTCTCTGCAAACAAACACACAGCTGCACACGGCTTCCTCTCCTGGTTGTTTCTGGGCTGATGTATGAGCTGGGTCCTATGCAGTGAAAGCAACTCAAGGAGGCCAGAGAACTGAGTCAAACGGTAGGGATATCTCGGTTGTTGGTGGCTATGCACTGTAGAGTTGTGCCCATAGGGAGCATGTGCCTCTTGTCTGTTTAGAGAGAACTTTGGAGCGCTCCTGGGAAGTGAACGTAGGTGCCAGTGTCTCCCTCTCAATTTAAAGACAGGTCAAACAAATGCAATAACACAAGGTTCAAAAACCAAGACCCCTTCTAAAAAGTATTGTTCAGTCTCACCAGATTACTTCACGCCCAGGTGGACCCCAAATATCTTGTACTGTTCTGAAGCATCCTTCATCTGTAAACTCCAGTAGCGAGAGTGTCTGGCTTACACGGATGCTGGATTTGGACACAGTTAAATGAATCAGGTGAAAGGTTGGCTAAATGAGCTAACAGCCCGTTCTTGGCTGTCAGAGTTTCTCCGAAATCCTTATGTATGATGAATAGTTGGCAGACAGTTTTGGATGAAGAACCTCTCCAGAAGACTCTGACATCTTGAATTAGGTCACTCTCATGGGTTTCCCTGGAACCTATCTCTGAAGCAGGGGGAAACGGATTAAATAAAAGATTAGCTATTTTTCTCAGGTGCTGTTAAGTAAGAATAATATTGCATTACTTTTCTCAAGTATATTAAATAGCCTCTTTTGGGTCAGGGAGATGGCTCAGTGGGTAAAGGTGCCACCCACTTACATGTACATATAAAAATCAAATAAAAATGCAATAAAATGTTTAGAAACTAGTCTCTGTTTATCGCATGTCTGAAGTAGGGCCTAGCAATCTGGCATCCAGTGCTATTTACTTATAAGACACTTGAAAAGTCTTGAGGAAACAATAGCAGCATATTCCACACCGTGTGTCAAGCGCTATACCGAGGAGCACGCTTCCCTTTAGCTGGATGGAGCCTCTCCCAGGTGCATACAATGGGTGCCATCACACCCATTTTGTTTAAGGGACTCAAAACCTGGGGATAAAGCGGTTAGTAACATCTCACGTGGCAAGGGGATGGACCTTGAACTTGAGTCAACTCCAGGGTCTGTCTAACCACTTGACCACGTTAGTTCTCCAGTCCCAGTGTGGTGCCCTGGGTGAAATGTGAGGTCCCTGAGGGCCAGAAGGGAATGTGAGAAAGAATGTGGACATCTAACCATGGGCAACCATGGGTCATTTACAGAGCCATGGAATTGTGCCTTCGTTTATCTGTGCAGTCTTTCCCTAACTAATCACCGCAGGTCATTGGGCCAGTTGTTTAAAATTTGGAATGGTCACACGATAGGAAAAACCCAACAGTATTCAGGTTGCCAGCCATTCACTGGAGTCTATAATCTAGCCTCTAGCTTGCTCACAGGCCAGCAGATGTTGAGAGTCTCAGAAGCTTTCCTGTTACACCTGGACCCTGTGCCTTTCTTCTGTGTGCTAGTAGGTACGTGCAGAACTACGCATGAGCACAAAGGATGCAGATTTAGAGAAAGAATGCTGCAGTTGCAAAATGTATGTATTTCCTGGACAGAATTCTCCCCCTTGGCCAGTCCTCTCCCTGCAAGAACAAGTACCATGCCTTTCCTTTGTCAGTCTGATTAATACAGTGTTCGTGCTTGTGAGGCCACATTTGAATGTGGGCATTTATCAGAACGTTCCTCGAGCAGCCAGTAAGATGTAAAGGGAGATAAATGCACTCACTTTGCCACGGTAAATCTAACTATTCTGGTTAGTTAAGCAGTTGCGCTTGAAGACAGAGTTCTCAGATAGAGCAGACTGATAATTTTTCCCCATTCTAAAATAGCTGGGGTAACAAAAGATCCGGGATTTAAGTGCAACCACCAAAACCCATTCTTGGTGTGTCCTCCGACACCCCTGCAAAGTTTGTCAACGTGACCGCTGCACGGTGGCGAGGCTCAGTTTATCAATGTGACGATGGCAGGGGTTCCCACTTGGATGCTATCTCTGAGGAGCGGTCATGTTTACTATTTCACCCGAAGACAGTTTGTAACAAGATGTCATAATTGGCTTCTAAAGTATGTAGATAATGAAAACAGAGTCTGACTCATAAACAAACACGGGAGCGGGGTGGGGGGTGTACCAGGAAGTCAGCTTTTCATGCGTGCCCTTTGTGGTTTGCTGTGTGGACAGTTCTTTTGTCACAGGCAGGCGCCCTTCTGATTTTCACGACAGGGTCACAGTGTCCCTGTTACAGCTGAGGAATTCCATCCCAAGGAAGTAAAAAGAAACAAAACAAAACAAAAAACATTGTGGCAGTTCCCATCCAAGGGCTGTCATGGAGTTTGCAAAAGGTGCCAGGGATGAACTGTGCCCCGTGGGGTCTGGAAGTTGGCTAAAGCAGGCGGTTGAATAAGATTATGCTGCTAAGAAAATGGAGTGCTTATGATAGACACGTAAGATCAGGGTAAGCCGGGTTTAATCCGCAGTGCCGTAAGGGTTGTCAGCATCACTGTGCATTGTCTGTAGCAATGTGCTTTGGGTGGGGAGCTGGAAGGTCACCGCTAGAAAGGGTGAGTGTCCTGATCTGTTCAGATAGCTCATTTCCACCTCACCCTCCTCCCAAAAATACTGCCAGGGAAAGGGATCCCAAGCCTGCCTCTGAGCAATTGTCCTTGTGCCGCTGGAAGCTTTCCTTGGCTCTTCTGGTGACCCAAGTGGATCCTAGGATTCAGTTTGAGGGTGCTGTTGGTTTAAATGTGAATGTCCCCTTTAGGTTTATGTGTTTGAACATTTGATACCTAGCAAATAACCATAAGATAAGCTGGTGGAAACAGGTCACTACCAACAGGTATACTCTTAGACAGTATACCGACTGTTACTGAGGAAGATAATGTTGTATATGATTTTGTGGTCCTCTTTGTGGTTCATGGTGGCAGGACAGTCATGGCGGTAGGAGCTACTTACAGGACACAGACCAGTAGGCACAGTGGGGGGTAGGGTAGGGTGTGGGTGGGGACTCAACCAGACACCGTAAGTGACCCAAGATACACTAGTATCCACTCTTGTGCACTTGGTTCTGGATAAGGGGTTTTCCCACCCCAGCTTCTGTGCAGGGGAGGGGGTGGGGGGAGCATGTCCCTTGTTGGCTGTTGCAGGT
>LOJH01001224.1:32606-46735 GCA_001685095.1 Ellobius talpinus
CCCCGCACTGACAGACTTGGCTCTCATTGGAGAGAAAACCGACTCCATCTGGAGCTGCCGCACAGAGGGGAGGTGGGGCTGCCTCCCACATAGAATGGCCACGTCTGGTGACCCTGGAACCACGACTCAGCCAGAGTGTGCCTGGCCCCAGTATGTACTGACTGCTCATACTTTCTTAGACTTCATCCCTTCCCTGTCCTCTGCCAGATCCCAAGAGCTAAGTTGATTGACAGGTTCTCCCCAGATCCCGCTGCTTCCCCACAGTGACAGTTCACATGGGGACCCCTCCTGAGAAGGACTTAGAGTCTTGTATTCTTTCTATGTGCAAGTGAGCAGCTCTGTCGCTTGCTACCAGCTGCTCTGTTGGTCTTGAGCCTAAAAGCCTACCCAAGATAGATGTTAAGTTTAGAAAGAATAGAGATCAGGGAAGAGCCAAAGAAAATACTTCCTTTAGGGGCTGGGGAGGTTTCTCTGTAAAGTCTTTGCTATGTGGGCAAGAGGACCCGAGTTCAGTCCCCAGCACCCATGTGAAAAGTAGGGTGTGATAGCATGTACTAGTGATTTCAATATTGGGGAAGTAGAGGTGGGGTGGGGGGAGAGGCGCTGTCTCAGAAGCTTGAAGGACAGCCACCCTAGCTAATGAAAGACCTCATCTTTAAAAATAAGGTGAATGGCTCCTGAGGGCCATCCAAGTTTGTCCTCTGGTCTCCACATGTATGAGTGTACACGTGCCCACACACACTTGTGAACACATACACGTAAAAGATCTCTTTTAAGTGAGCAGACCATCAGGCAGACTCGCTGGCGTCCCTGCTTCAACTCTGAGCAAAGAGATCACAGGGGAAGGTGCAGTCTGGGTGAAGCCCACGGATGCGTTTCATCTCCTCCGGGCTTTTGGAAGCCGTCACTCATTTGGTACAAAACCAGAAGCACGGAGGAGGTGCTGTGTGGGAGAGCACGGAGGGAGGGGGAGGAGACTGGCAAGGCTTTTCCGAGGAGCCATGTCTTGGCCCCACTCACAGCTCCCCTCTGCACGCCCAGCAAAAGGGATTTCAATCTCACATCTAATCAGAAGCAAAATAAACATAGAAAGAGGCAGGCTTGAATTTTAACTTTACTGTCTTCTATAAAGTCTGTAATCTTTTGCCTTAGTCATAGATAGGGCCAGGACAAGTCAGACATCATCGTATGTGATGCCAGCCTTTTTGATAAGTCGCTCACAAAGATACATTTGCGGACTTCCTTTAATCTTTCCTTGAAACAGTTACAGCGCCGTGAGGGAAGTACATGGCTTCTTAGGCTACAGTCAGCATTTTTTCTTTTATTCAAAATAAATTTTTTCCATATAATGTATTCTGTTTACTGTTTCTCCTCCCTCTATCTCTCGTGATTCTCCCCATCTCTCCTCCCATCCGAATCCACCCCTTTTCTGTCTCTCCTTAGAAAACAAACAGACATCCAAAGGGTAATAATAAAATAAAGTAATATAAAATATAATAAGGTAAAACAAAAACAAGCTGGAATAGGACAAAACAAACAGGAGAAAAAAACAAGAAACAGATACCCACACAAAGACACACTCATTTGCACACTCAGGAATCCCATAAAAGCACCAAATCAGAAGCCATAATATATACGCAAAACCTGTGTGGTTAAAAAAATATAGTTAAATAAGACAGGAGGAAATGCCCTGATACAACATCATGAGACAAAGAACCTCTAAGGGTACTGTTGAGTTCATTTTCTGTTGGCCATCCACATCTGGAGATGAAGTCTACCCTTAAGAGTAGATCGTTTCCTCAGTGAGACTCTCCTGGAAAAACTAGTTTTTCATTTGTAAGGGTTATCAATTGGAGATTCTCCAATTAAGAGTTAGGGATGGGGTCATCTTAGCTCTAGGACCCCATCTAGTGCAGACCTGTGCAGGCCCTATGCATGCTGCCTCAGTCCCTGAGAGTTCATATGTACATCAGTCCTGCTGTGTGTAGAAGGGCTTATTTTCTTGGTGTCCTCCATCCCCTCTGGTTTTCACTCTCTTTCTGCTTTCTCTTCCACAGGGTTCCCTGAGCCTTGAGGGTTGGGATTTGATGGAGGCATTTTAATAAGATCTGAGTGTTCCAAGCTCTCTCACTCTCTGCATATTGTCTGGCTGTCTGTGTATCTGTTCCCATCTACTGCAGGAGGAAGCTTCTCTGATGATGACTGGGCAAGACACTGATCTACGTATGGGTGTAGCAGAATGCCATTAGGAGCCAATTTCTTGCTATGTTTCTGTTCCTTTAGTAGAACAATAGTATTTGCTTTCCCCCTAGGCCCCTGGTATATCTAGTCCAAGGTTATTAGTAACCTAAGCAGCATTAGTAATGGGTTTCGACTCACGAAGCTGACCTTGAATCAAATCAGATATTGGCTGGTTACTCCCACAAGGTTTTTGTGCTAGTATTGCGTTAGCACAGCTTGCAGGCAGGTCAGCATTGTAGACCAAAGGGATTGTGGCTGTGTTGGTATTTATGTTTCCCCTTTACCTTTCTGCACCAAGAACATTAGCCAGTAGGGATGAAGGCTCTAAACAGGCACTAGCTCAGCCTCTCCAGTTCAGCGTATAGATGGGATCTTCAGTAGTTGGACCTTAGCTGTCAGTTTGTAGATGGCGACCTAAAGCATTTGCAACAGCTTGGGTTGCTTGGAGGTTCTCATGGCAGCCCTTGGGTCAACAACTTGGTTAGCTGTAACCATTCTCATTACCGAAGCTTTGTTTGGGGGTGAGAGATGTCCAGCTGGGGCTCTGTCTCTTCTGTTATTTGGTGATTTCACTTGGGTCACCTTCATGTTTGTAATTTAGGAATCTTCTACTGTATTGGGCTTCCAAATGATCCCTCACATGCCCATTACTTTTAGCTGTCCCTCCCCATAGTCCCTCCTTTGCTCCATATCCTTGTTTGATGCTCCCATTTCAACCCCCCCATCCATCCATAACTGTCTCTTCTATTTCCCCTTCCTAGGGAGATCAGTTGTTTCCCCTAGTCCCTTGCTCTGTACCTAACCTCTGTAATTCTATGGATTGTAGCTTGATTTTCACTAGGTTAAGAGCTAATATCCACATGGATGTGAATGCATGCCATATTTGTCTTTCTGGCTCTAGGTTACCTCACTCAGTATAATTTTTTTCTAGTTCCATCCTGTGAATTTTATGATTTCACTTTTTGAATGCTAGAGTAATATTCCACATGTACGTGTACTCAGTAGAGGTGACCCTACCCCTCACCATAGGTATGGGGAGGGCTGGCCCTGATGGCATGAGCCTAGGAGAGCTAGCTCTGTCCCTCACCTGAGGGGTCAGTCCCAGTGACCAACCAGCTTAGCTACCATCCAAATCCACATCTTAGGCCTTGGGTTGGCCCACCCAACATCTGTTCCATCTATGACCTGCTGGAGTATGTGAAGGTGCTGATTCTGAGAATGACAGCCACAGGGTCTCCATGACTCAGAGCAACAGCAGGATATCTGAGAGGGGTTTTAATGAGGGCCCAGTGAGGATGATGTGCCAGAGGTCTTGAACCAGACCCATGACTCATTGCAATGCACATTTCTAGGGTGGGACTGATTGGACCAAAGGGTGTACTGGGTGACACACTGCAGCTCCTGATACCACTAGGATGAAGAGAGAGGTGTTGGAAAGATGGAGGAGTGAGGTGGGCTTTTTTGTTTGTTTTGTTTTTACTTAATTTGGGGGGCATGCTGCAGGGGTATGGGGTGGTTAAGGAGAGACTGAGAGGTGAGCAGGATTGGAGTGCATGATGCAAAATTTCCAAAGACTTAATAAAAAATTATGTGAAAAAAGAAAAAGTGTGAAGATTTGTGTTGGAATTTTGATGGGGATTGCATTGAATCTGTAGATTGCTTATGGTAGGATGGCCATTTTTACTACATTAATGCTACCAATCCATGAACATGGGGAATCTTTCCATCTTCTGATATCTTCTTCACTGTCTTAAAGTTTTTTTTTCAATCATATGTTTTTCACTTGTGTGGTTAGAGGTTTCCCAAGGCATATTTTTGAGGCTATTGTGAAGAGTGTTCTTTTGATTTCTTCTCAGTCTGTCATTTGCCTATAGAAATGCTGCTGAATTTTGTGAGTTAATTTTGAATCCTGAACTTTGCTGAAGGGGGATTGGATTTAGAGAGGAGAGAGGGAGAAAGATCGGAAGATTCCCAAAAAAGGCCTGCAGGAGATGGTAGCTGGGCTAAGGGGATGAGCTGTAGAGAAGGAAGGTTGGAGGACAAGATTTGGGTGATGGGAACAGAGAGGGGATAGGGAGGCCACGGCAAGTGTTCTGCTCTAGAACTGGGGGTAGGATCAGGAGGCTGGATTTGGAGGAGAGGAGGGAGCTAGCACATTGAAATCTTGCAATGATCATATTGTTCCATATGAGATATTAATTTCTAATATGTGAAAGTTGTGACCATAAATTACTAAAGACTATATTACTGAAGTTACTTTTATAAAAATGCATTCCTATGGCTGCCAGTTTTAATGAACAACCTAGGAAAAGCATGCATGTTTGACCTTTGACCCCATCTGCTCTTTCACCTTTGCATGTTTTGCAAGCATAAGTATGTATTAATTCGGTAGAACTGCCATGACAAAATGGAACAAAAGTAGTCAGCTCACATCAGAGACACCTGTCACTTGTCACTGTACAACTCTGGAAGCCCAAGTATTGCTGTTGTTTTTTTCTTTCTGGGAGTTGGAGAAGAGATGTTATCCCATGTCTCTTCTACCTTATGGAGGATTGCTATCTACATATGGTGTTCCTTGGTATGGGAAAATATCATCTCCACTCTGCCTCATCTACAACAGGTGTGTGTTTGTGTCGTTGTGTGTCCATGTCTGCGTGTTGTGTGTCCATGTCTGTATGTATGTCCCCATCCTAGTTTCCCCTTCCAATAAAGATAGCAGTCATCACAAGGAGTATCTTCCTTGTTCTAGTGTAATCTCATCTTCAATAATCATGTCTATTTTTTTTAAAAAAAATAAAGTCACATATTGAATACTGGCAATGACTTCAGTGTGGTGAATTTTGGTAGACACACATAAG
The DNA here is from genome assembly GCA_001685095.1 of Ellobius talpinus. Lineage (NCBI taxonomy): Eukaryota > Metazoa > Chordata > Mammalia > Rodentia > Cricetidae > Ellobius > Ellobius talpinus. The sequence continues at coordinate 37,706 of LOJH01001224.1, forward strand.
CCTATTTCAGGGTGTATTAATTACTTCACAGGAGGAAGAGTCATCTATATAGAATTACAAAATAGAAGCTCTTCAGTTGGGCAAAACACCTGGAAACCACAAGACCTGTGCAACAGAGCTAGACACCTTACCAAGCTACAGTTCGGCAGCTATCCCTGTAAGTTTTATTTCACACAAGCAAAAATAGCAATTGGAATTGGACTGTTTCTTAAAAAAATAGGGTATAGAGTCTTAAAGGTACTTTTTGAGGGCTCAATATATAGAGTTGAGATGAAATAATTCTTCAGCGGATGCTGTGAAGCCTGTTAGTGGTTTTGACCCAATTGCAACCTGCTCTGTTTGAGTGATGGGAGTCCTGTTGTGGTGTTTTAAATACAGACCTGTGTCCTGGCACACAGCTCTGGAGGTTCACTTCTTCCCAAGTGTGAAGTACTGAACTATGAGATGGTTTATGTTGGAACTGAAAGTGTATGCCTCAGAGTTCAGCTGACTTCAGCTCAAGTCCTGGCTGCTCCAACCGGAAGACCTCTCGCTATACTCCTGATGGTGTCACACCTGGCCAGGATCAGGCTCAAAACCACCATGGTTCCAGACTCCCTGAAAGAGCCATCCATCATTACTGAAATCTGATGGCCTTGGTGACACTGGCATAGTATTAAACTCCAAAGCTAGTAACTGCCCCTATAGGGTCTCCCTCATCTCAACTGATGTCTCATTTCTTCCCAGAGCACAGATAAAGTACATTGAACTTGGACAAAGGGACATATGAATGATCAAAAGAACTCTTAAGTGGCATTTATTTTGAAGATTTTTGGTTTTTCATTTAGCAAATAATAAGAAAATAATACTAAATGAATATTGTAAGTTTTTTTTATTAAACCTGCTCTTTGACAATTTCACACACACACACACACACACACACACACACACTGCTTTTCAGTGATTTGTCCCTTTTCAGCTTCATGTCTTTTTGTTTTGTTTTGTGGCCCACTGCATTTACCTAGGTTGTCCTTGTGATCACAGATTTGATTCTAGCCAATGGAGCTTGGTTGGCTCATTGATGTGTACACAACTGAAGACAATGACTTCCCCTTCCCCAGAATCAACCAGGAACCAATAATTCAGTAGGGAAGAGTTGGATCCTTTGAGCCCCTCCGCAACCCCTGATTAATATCAACAGACCCAGTCTTATGCAGAGTCAGTGTGGCAGCCATGGTTCCTATGAGATCAGGATTGTAATGGACCTGCCATGCCTGGAAGAAAATAATCAATAGCCCTTCCCCCATCTTCTGGCTCTTACATTCTGTCCTACAGTTTTCTGCTCTATTTGCTGAGCCCTAGAGCGGATGCTATAAATATCCTGTTTAGGGCTGAGCACTCAGCAGGCGCTTATTCTTAGCACCTTGACCTTCCCTGGGTCTCTGCATTCTTGGCTGTTCATGACTAGGAGAAGCTTCTCTGAATAAGCCTGGGTGTAACATTTGTTTATGGTATAAACATGAATATTTAGAAAGCTAAACAGAAAGTTCCCCCAGTAGTATAAGCCCTCCTCAGCCATGGATTTTTTTTTAATTATTAAGTTTGCAGTATTAGGCATGAAATCTGTTCTGTGAAACAGACCTCAAATCCAATAAGAACATTGGTAACATCCATAATAGTAGTGCCAGTATTGCCCCAATAGGCACATCTTGCCTGGCAGTTTGGTACTATAGTTCATAGGGTTCATTTTGGCATAAGACCATTGCTGCCTTTTCTCCCCTGGTAGCCTACACAGCACCTCTGGCACTATGAAAACTAGCCAGCTGAAGGGAAGCTTTCAGGGCAGTTCCAGCTTGAGTTTTCTGAATCTTTCAGAGAATGTATGTGCTGTCTTCAGCAACTGAATCTTTTAAAAATATTTATTTGTTTTTTATTATGTACATATATGTGTATGTCTTTGTAAATGAATGTGCACGTGTAAGTGCAGGTGCCAGCAGAGTCCAAAAGGGGGGAGGGGTGGTCAGAACCCCTGGAGCTGGAGTTATAGGCAGTGTGAATACCCTGATATGGGTGATGGGAACTGAACCTGGGTCCTCTACAAGAGCAGCCAGTGCTCATAACTATTGAGTCATCTCTCGGGCACCCTTTTTTTAGTGAAAGAAATTTTGTTTTTATTTTTATATGCCTTTATTTCCCCCCTTTTAATTTAAAAAATAATTACGATATTATTACATTGTGACCCCCCCTTTTCTCCCTCCACTTCTCCTATGACTTCTCCCTCCCATGCCCAAATACTCACCCTCTCGAATTCATGGTCTCTCTTTGTTGTGTCACATATATATGCAACAGACTCTCTTGAGTTCTTAGAGCTACACTAAGCTATGAATAGAGGGATACAAATTAAGCAAGCAATTTCATATTGTGTGCATTCATCAGAACAACACTATACAAGGTTCATCGTGGGATAAACTCTCCAACCACGGGTTCTTAGGTAGATTTATACCAGGCACGTGTTTTCCTCAATAAAGCAGGCCTCAAATCAGATTAGAAAGCAGTTGGTTACACCCATAACATTCATGCCACTATGACACTCATAGGTATATCTTGTCATACCATTGGACATACTCTTCAGGAACTATCCTACATCTAGTACTAGGAATTTTGTTTCCTAAGTCATGGTGTTTTTTGTTTTTTTTTTTTTGGAACAAAAATATCCTTCTTTGTAAGACAATTAAAAAATAAGTTAAAAAAGAGTTAGAAGGTAGATAACCTGCATGCATCTATTTTATACCATTTAGATATCCCCTGACCTTTAGAATAGCCTGATGGAAGTAAAATGAGGGAGTAAACAGGTGAATTACATATACAGTGACTGAAATAATGGAGTGTGGGTAAAGTCGTGTAAGATGTTAGGTGCATGTGGTAGCAATTCTGATGTGTTGTGATGGTGGCAACATGTTCTACATTACAGCACTTGAGATTTAAAATAGCTCTTAGAAGTGCATTTATTTGTTTTTAATCTCCACCATTTGAACCATTTTATTTTGACTAGAATGGTAATAATTGGAGAATAGTGTAAATGTTATGGAGATTTTGACTCAGAAGTTTAGGGCTACATTGGTCCAGGTCCCTTAGTGAATTAGGACCAATCGAGTCACCCCTCTGCATCCTTGGGGATAATTGGTTTCCAGATACCTGTTGATACACAAATCTGAGAAAAGTGCAAGTTCCTTACATGATGTGGTACATTATGTACATATATCCCATGCTTATATACTTTAAGTAATCTTTAGGCTCCATGCACCACCCACTACAATGTAAATGCTATGTAAACACTTGCTGACTACATTGTTTAATATTTTGAAATGTCTCATAAATTATGTGCAAACAACTGTCATATGGTATTCCTTAGTATTTTGGCATGTCTCACAAATGCTATATAAACAGTTGTCTAGCTGTATTATTTAGGGAATAATGAAAATAATATCTTCTGTAATGTTCAGTAGAGATGCAACTTTTGATCTATAGCTTCTTGGATCCTCCAGTTTGTAACCTGTAATGTGGGGAGCTGTAGTTCTCAACCTGTGCACCATGACCCCTCAGGGATCAAACAACCCTTTCACAGGGTTGCCCAAGACTATTAGAAAACACAAATATTTACATTACAATTCACAACAGTAGCAAAATTACAGTTATTAAGTAGCAATGAAAATAATTTTATGGTTGGGGTCACCAAAACATAAGGAACTGTACTAAAGTGTCACTCATTAGGAAGGTTGAGAACCACTGCTCTAATCAGAGAGAAGGCAGAGAAAGAAGCTTTGCATTGACTCACAATATTTCAAAGGTGCTAAAGCTGAAAGCCATACCCCAAACTGAATATGTAGGTGAAGACTGCCATTGCAGTCTTGCATATGAAGACAAGATTGATGTATACTTTGCATGCTTCAATCTGGAGGCTGAATGCTCTCTGTAGTGGGATAACAGTCTTCACTGATAATTTGAGACCTGGCTCCATCATTAAAGATACTCTGCTTTGCTCATGGTCTATGGGTTTAGATGTTAACCTGAAAAATTGTCTTCCTAGCAGCATCTAGCCAGGTATCCATCCACATCACTGGAATGCCATGATCTAGCCAGGCTGACACGTGGAATTAACCACCCAGAAGCACATACACTTTTCACCATCCTGAAGACATTGCATCCTAGATGAAGAACAGGCCTTCAGATCTGAGTCATGGTCCATGTTCCTGAAGGTGGAACTTGGGTTTTAGCTACCTATGCTGATGGATGTCCTCCATGCTCTGTGGACCACCCTATTCTCTCTGCTGAAATCTGAAAGTGAATACAGTCATATAAGACAAGCAATATAAATGATGGTGATCAGCTTATGTATTTTGACATCTCATAGAGCAGACATTTTTGAATAACACATTGTAAAAATCATGATGGATGTTATATAGGGGAATTGACAGATTTTCTTCTTTGACATGTGTCATTTAGAAGCATTGTCAAATCCATGAGGTAAACTGTGCTGCAGTGCTGCACATACATTTAATTATATTACTAGAAAAAATTCACATATTATTTTAGCATCTCAAAAAAATCAATCTGTAATACAGAAAATCCAGGTCCCTTTTATTTAGTCTCTTGAAACAATTATTGGTTCCAGCTTCACAGGGCAAGGAAAAGAAAAAAAGCCACAAAACCTGTGACAGCTACAATAATACTCCCCAGCTGCACTGGGCCCAAATACAAGGTGATCGAAGGATCGATTTGATGCTGAAAGACATTTAAAAGTGCAGGCACGCTGTTGTGGGTGCCATGGTTTCTTTCTCTTCACATCCAGCGATCAGGAAGATGCCAGCAAATGCCAAGCGGGTGCCAAGCCATAAAGTTCTTTCCGCCTTTGTTTTCTTCCCCAGATACCGTCTCTGCCAGAACAATTGCCAGCTCCAAAGGCCCACATTAGTGACAGTCCTAGAACTCTGGAAAGGAGGTAGGGTGTTAATGGGTTTCTCTCACAACTAAAGGCTAGACTCGTCTAGACTCCGCAGCAGTGTAAGAGTGAGCTGTGTTCAGTGTCTAGACATTTACAACCAGCATGTTGACATCCACATTGATGAGCCCCACCCTGATTTAGATGCAGTGAGTCTGGAGGGGACCAGAGGATCCCTATTTCTGACACATTCTCAGGGTGGGACCAGACTTTGAAGTCCATATGCCTATGCATAGTCAGTGATGGAATATACTAGGAAGTCATTGCAAACCTTACATAGTTCTGATTGCTTTTCCATCTGTTAATTCACTTGTTTTATTATATAGCGAGAGAAATATGGCTGTATGTATAAAAATCGCTGCCGTCAAAGGGCTTCCAATTTGATATTTTTCAAAGTGAAAAATAAAGGGAAGTTATGTAATGGTACAAAGTAATGATATAAAATTATAAGCCAAAGGCTTCAGGCTTTCCTAATGCAATCAATAAGCCAGTCTGTAAATCGAAAGGAAGTTAACCTAGGCTCCCCTGCGGATCAGGAAGAAAGGAACCCATTCTATTGGGGCTGCCTGTCACTGCCTGTACAAGTGCAAGGGTGAACTCCTGGCTCAGGCTCAGATATTGTAACTCAGCAGTCATCTTGCTCTTGTGATGGAGCATGAAATTAAAGCAATATGGCCCCAGCTGAAGGGCCAGTTTTGTGGGAACTGGGCCCAGGACACTGCTAGGGGACCATGTGAAGAAGAGTGGCCTGGATTTTCATCCTGGTTGGGGGACGGCCTCAGCCTGCCATTTCTCCTGGAGCCAGTGGGCTGGGGGGGCATTCCAATTCCAGGACCAGTGGCAGTTGTACTCTCTGTCCTTTCTCACGTGAAGAGTAGCCTTCATCCCACATGAGGATCTGCCTCAGGGTCCTGGGAGGTCCTGGTGTCTTGGCAACTCCCCAAGGATGACTTCCCTTTCATTTTTATGAAGGTCACTGCCCTGGCCGTGTTAAACAGGATTTTCCTGCCTTAGCTATGATCTCAGGGATTCCAGTAACTAGCCATGTTCACAGATGTTTGAGTTAAATCTAAGAGAATGTATGCAGAGCCTTGAAGATGCCAGAAACACTTCCACCACCAGTGTGAGGCCAGGCACGTCTTTGACTTCTCCAATCAAAAAACCTTTAACTCACACGCGCTCGTACAGAATGCCCTCCTTACCCCTGGAATGGTTGAAGTACTGAATTTATGGCCTGGCTTTTGAAGTCATATATCCCTTTTCCCCTTGGAGTTCATGGTCTGTTGCTGAGGGTAGCTCTGCTTGGCCTGGATAAATGCTCTCTCCTTTGTGTGGGCTCGGGCCCCAGCAAGCCTTGGTGCTCACTCCTAGTATAATTGTGCTCAGGAGAAATGTGTCCAGGGCATGCAGGTCCCTCTCAATCCTGAGTCTCAGTGAAGGGGGATGATGGCCAATCAGTCCAGCCAGAGTCCTGTTCCCACTGGAAATGACCACAGTTTACCCTCTGCCGTCTCCCTCCACGCTTGCCTTAGGGCAGGGCTCAGATTAGGAGCACAGTGAACGAATACTTCAGTGACAGGACCAGAGAGCAGTGACAGATGTTCAGGTGAAGCTGAAGTCACTACCCATCTTTCTGGAGAATGAGAGGCTTTAGGATCCACCATGGTCCTGAGTTGGGAGCAGAACTCCTAAAAACGAACAAACAAAAAGCCCCCCCTGTATATAATTTTATAATATCGTATAAGCAAGAATTTGGACTTTGTCTTTACTTCCAGTGTGATTTTTAATTTGCTTTATCTCGTTACTGTTCCGTTTGCCAGAAGGGACATTTTCTCCCATGTTGTAGTGGCATTGGGGAAATTAAAGGAGCAGGTGGCTCTGCGCTTTCTAGCTACCCATTAGTAAGTTGAGGCTGTGAAGAGTCCGTGGGGAGCCTTGTCTTTGGCATGGTAGGTGTGGAAAAGGGCCTAAGACATTTGCATGGGGCACAACTAACTCAGCAGGTTCTCTAGTGTTCTAGACAGGGTTGCTGGCAGGGGAACAGGCTAGGTAGAGAACTACTTAGGTAAGGCATGCCCCTTCCAGAATGAAAGGGAAGGAGAGAATCAAACCTCATGAGAGATGACCCAGATTGAATTGTCCTGTGGAGAGGTGAGAGTCAGGGAAGGAGGTTTCTCATATAATGTGTAAGAACACACACAGACAGTCCCAGATAGTGGCTGTGAAGGGGGGTTTAGCTCCCAAGGTTGTCTCTCCATGGAGAGAATCCATACCCTGAGAATCAGCCTCCACAAGTGGGGGATTGAGGAAGCCCCAACAGTGGGCTTCTAGTTCACCTTCTTCCATATGAGCAGAGGTGTGAGGTGTGCCCACCTGCAGGACCTGCCTAGGCTCCATGAAACCCCTCCCAAGAGACTGCAGCCTGCAGCCAGGGAAGGAGGAATATGCCCAGCAATGTTTCAGGGCAGGGGTGGGCTTTCCATAGTGAACCCTGTTTTCATCTGTTTAGCCTAGCTGGCAGGTTCTGCCCATCCTCTAGACCAACCTTGGCTCTTGGATTTAGCCATTCCTTAGTTCCCATGCTCAAGAAGAGGGAGAAATTGAAGGCTTGTGTCATCAGAGATTTCCTTGAAACCTTACAAAGTGAAAACATGAACTGGGCTTGATTTTGCTGCTGGCCGCATGGGTGGAAGAGGAGGTCAGACGATGGTCCAGCCGGCTCTGTGCTGGCTTTGCTTTCAGTCACATCTAGACTGACCCTCCTGCCCACCTCTCTTACCCACCGTCCCTGGGCACTTTCACTGCCTGTGCAGTAATCTGTCATTTGGCAGAGTGGATCTGGGGACTGTGGAGCATCATCCTTATGAGTGGCTTTAAGAAGACAATGCTGTCACAACAGAACCAAGCTGGACATTGTACAGAAAGTATGGATCTTTTACTTCTATCAAACAACTTGGGATGTCAGCATTAGGAGTTTAGCATGCACCAGAGAGACTGGGAGGATGGACTTTTGTCTTGGGAGGGACTGATTTCTAGTTACATTTTGTTTGTTTGTTTGTTTGTTTTGTATGTGAATTCAGATTTTGAAAGTTAGAACAGCTGATATAGCAATTCTTTAAAAATCTGTAAGTAGAACGTTGAAAAAGAAAGCGACTTAGAAATAACAGCAAGAAAGCTTTCCACACCTTTGCATGAAATGTGTGAGAACTAACAAGACCTGGCATACACTGGGCTGCTGTATGTCTGCACTGCGCTGATAATGACTTTTATGCATTAAAAGCTCTATCCCAGTCTATCTGAATGGTAGTGAAGTAGAATTCAGGAGATGGAAGTATAAACACTTTCAGACAACTCCAGGCAAAGCCGAGGATAGCATCCATCCTAGAAAGCGACAGGTAGGAGGGGCATCCTTGACCAGCAGAGTGGTGTTTGCTGAAATTCGTGCATCATGAGTGATCTGCTTGGGTGCCAGCACAGGGTGGGTCTTGGCTGGAGTCACAAGAACAGCTGGAGTGAGGTCACCCAGACCCAGAAAGACAAATATAATATGTACTCACTCATAAGTGACATCTAAATATAAAGCAAAGAAAAAACCAAACCTACAGTCCACAGCCCCAGATAACCTAGATGACAAAGAGGACCCTAAGAGAGACATGCATGGATCTACATAGGAAGCAGAAAAAGACAAGCTCCCCTGAGTAAACTGGGAGCATGGGGACCACAGGAGAGGGTAGAAGGGAAGGGGTAGGAAGGGAGGGGAGCGGAGAAAAATTTATAACTCAATAAAAGCAATAAAAAGACTGAAAGTAAAGTGAGGCCTTTGGACTGGTACTTCCCACCAGCAGGCCGGGGCGATACCATACCTGATGATGCCATGCTTTAAAAATGCTTCAGAGTTAGGAATTTTTTGGGAAAGAGTCAGAAAATCTTATATTGTTTAAATTGGATCATGTCAGTCTCAACAAGCCCTCCTGGTAATTTAATTTTATAAAATGCATATAAAGCAGAGAGAGAGAGAGAGAGAGAGAGAGAGAGAGAGAGAGAGAGAGAGA
>LOJH01001225.1:11007-25893 GCA_001685095.1 Ellobius talpinus
GGACAATTTGGATATCCTAACTCAGGTATCACTAATCTTCACTGTGAGGAAACAATCAAGATGTCACTGGAGGAATTAGAACAACAGCAAGTGTAAGGGGCACAGAGTAACTGACCGGGAAACGTGCACTTGCTCCTTCAAGCAGTCCTGGCTCTGTATAAAGCAGATGCTAGCAAAATGCTACAATCTAACTCAAGCCTTCTGTTGGTTTTCATTTCTGCTGCTGCTGTAAAACACCCCAGCCAAAAAGAAGCTTTGGGAGGAAAGGCTTATTTGGCTTATAATTCCAAGTGATGTCTCATCATCTCAGAACATTCACCAAGGCAGGAGCTTGAGATTGCTGGTCACACTACAACTACAGTCAGGACCACAGGAAAACTAATGCACTCATGCTGCCTGCTTACGGCAGCTAGCTTTCATCACTGGGACACAATTTAGGGCTCAGTCCATGGTATGGTGCTGCCCATATTCAGGGTAGGTCTTCACATCTCAGTTAACAGGACAACCGCCCACAGATACGCTCAGAGACCAATGTGATCTAGAAAACTCCTCAGTTGAAGTGCTCTCCTAAGTCTAAGTTGTTTCTGGTAGACATTTAAAACTAACCATCATCACTTTCTAAAAGAAGGGATGTCACACACACACACAATGTATGCATGCATGTAACTGAACTCAAAGATATATGACACCCCAAAAGAAATAGCATCAAGAGGCTGCAGAGATGGCTCAGTGGTTAGGATAGCTTTTTCCTCCTGCGGAAGACCCAGGTTTGTTTTCCAGCATCTCTATGGCAGCTAACAATGATCTATAGTTCCAGTCCCAGAGTTTCAATAATATCTTTTTGGCATCCATAGGAACTAGGTACATACATGCTACACATCCATTCAGCCAAAACATTCATCCACATAAATAAGTCATTTAGAAAAAGGATATAGAATTAAGAAATATATTCAGACTGGGGACACACACCAAAAGTAATACCAGAATAGTACTGCAAAGGTATCTTCATTGGATGCTAGGCTTTGAGTCTCAGAAGCATCAAGAGCAGATTCGGTGCTGAAGTTTGAATAGGAAGTTTTGGGCAAGTAACTAAATGAAGCTAAGATGAAGACCGAAAGCAGCCTTGGAGGCAGGGTTTAGAGGCCTTTCCAGCAACTATAGTGGAAAACACATTGCTAGAACATTCTCCATCAGAAAGGAGGGCTGACCGGCAATAAATGATCTCAGAAGGAAAATGCACCCTCTGAGTTAATAGGTAGCCAAAGGCATAAACTTTCAAACAAGCATAAAGAAATCAGCTCTCAAATGCCTTTCTATAAAGGAGATAATTTGCAAATGTTTAATTTTGTTCCTTCAAATAGTACACACTTGGTGCTAAATTCATTTTTTTATTTTGGGTTTTTTTGTTTTAATCAGTTGTATGTTTTATTATTATTATACATAATAATATTGAATATTCTTTTATCAATTTTTGGTAATTTAATGTTTAAGTAATGAATTTTGCCTTTCCTTCTCTTTCCTCTCATCCCTTTTCCTCTCCCACTGAAGTGCTTCTTCCTAGTAAGCCCTGTCCTACTTTCACGGAGTCTTTTTGTGTGTGACCCACTGGGGATAATTACCTTACCGTGCCTCGTCAGAGATAAGAGTTGTATATTAGAGAATGAGCGACTTGCCCTCTCCCTAACCAGCGTTAGGAGGCAAACACCCCTCAGTATGGGGTGGGGAGTCAATTTCCACACCAGATCTACAACGTAGTGCGGCTGAGTCCACTCGTGCGCAAACAACCAGAACACTGAGCTCCTGAGAGCAAAGGCACTGTCAGGTACAAAAAATGCCTTTTTACTGGAGAGCTCTCTATCTCTGGAATTCCTATTCAGTTCCCCTCTTCTTTCATGATGCCCCCTGAACCTTGAAGGAGGCAGTATAGCTGTCCCATTTGGGGCTCCGCAATCCAATTGCTCTATTCTTAGCGCACTAGTCAGCTAATCACAACCTATGGCCAAAGGACACTTCTCTCATTAAACTTTGTTACTGTACTGTAAAAAAGGCCTTAGTAAGATTCTCTCAGCTTGGTTTACGTTCACAGACAGTGGTCTACAAGCAACTCACTAGTAATGACTGTCATTCTACAGAACAAAAGCCAATAGGGCTTTCTCAGCTTATGTTTTATCCTAAATTTCTGCCATTATTCTGGCAACAACACAAGTCAGAATTGCACAAAATTAAGAGATTAATACTTCAGGGTAAAAATGACAAGGTAACATGTTGGTGCTAACTCTGTGTCTCTGTGTGTGTGTGTGTGTGTTGTATGTGTCTTAATATTCCTCTGAAATCTAAAATTCAGGCATGCTAAGCCCAATATCTGAGGTGTTGAGAGAACTAGAGATATTTAAGTGAAAGAAAACAGCCCACAGATGAGGACCCCAGCAAGCTCTGTACAGGTATAGATTACTATCGAGTCCGCAAAAACTAAAAAGCTGGGACATAATTTACTTGTGTACACAAGGCAAAATAATCTGATTTCTGGGTATAACTCCTCTGAATTTTGCCTTAAAAGATCAATTAAATGTCATTTGGAAAAAAATTTCCTTGGATTTTGACAGCAAATTGGAGGGTTTAATGTTTAGGTACATCTCTGGTGGATAATGATATTGCAGCCTATTTAAATTAATGGCAAACCATGTTATAATGGCCTTTACATAACAATAAGGCTGAATGTACTTTAAAATAAAAAAGAAAAGAAAAAGGAGATGGAAGATACTTAGGAAAACTGGAAGAAGGAAGGAGGTAATAATTTTGAGCCTAGGATTTCTTGCCTGTGTTCTACATATTGTCCAGCGCACGCCGCATATTTCACAACAGAGCCTTTAGCAACAATCTAAATGGCTGGGCTGCAACAAAATCCATAAAGGTGCAGTTGGAGAAATGGCTTGGCAGTCAACAGTGCTTGCTGCTCTCGCAGAGAACTTGGCTTTGGTTTCTAGCACACATGTGGTTACTGAGGACCACCCTTAGCTCAGGTTCCAGGTAATCTGATCCCTTCCTTTGCCTCCTCAGGCAGCATAATGTGGCACACAGATAAACATGCAGGCAAAGCACCCATAAGGGGACAAATAGTTAATATAAAAAAGAGTGGCCTCAGGAGACTGAGCAAACACCACTCCAATGAGAGAGCCTCTTTTAAAACAGTAGGTGAATGGCACCTGAGAAACAACAGCCCAACATTGATCTGCCAGTCCCCACATATAACGGTGAAACTGTCAAGGATTTGTGCTTACATCCAATTGACAGAGTGAACAGCGTGAATATGAAAGGGGAAGTGCTCATCCTGTCCTCAGGAAAGGACTCAAGATGAAGGAAGGTTTTTTTGAAATTCATGCCCAGCTAACCCTCTTCTTCCTCATGAAAAGCTGAACCCAGGAAGAACACAGGACTGTAAGATCAGTAACCTTAGGAATCTCACACCAGATCTGATAGGAGAAACTGACAGCTACCGGAAATGTGCTACCTTAACTTCCAAACAGCCTTTTAATAACACAGAAAACACTAGGACTCCCAAAAGTTTCTCTCACTTGCATGTTTGCACTGCACCCAGAGAACAAAAATGAATTGCATTTATTGACTTTAAAGCCCCGTCATTAAATATCACAGTGACTTACGTTTCCTCTTCAGCTTTCATTTGAAAGGCATCTTCTAACCAATCTAACAACTTGTGTGTAAACTCACTCACATCTTGCTGTGGAGAGAAAAAGGGTCAGTTGGTTGATATTTGATCCTACTAATAAACATGCTAGATGCTGCAAAATAAAACATAGCCAGACACTACTCACAAAAGTATCATGAGAATGTGTTCTATAAAATACAATAAATTTTTATAATTTAACCAGGACAAAAAAAACAATATTTTAAAAAGTATTAAAATCACAAGGTTTCATTTTAGGAAACACACACACATAAAATGTAACAAATGAATTTTTAAAAAATATTAGTTATTTCCTCCCTGTATACTTTGTAATGTATCCATGAAATGAAAGACTTCCTTTTACCAAAAGATTCTCTGTTTTATACAAAATTATCACCTTTTCTCCTAAAAAAGACTAGTGTTTTTGACAAATGTTTAACTCATATACAATTTTTAATCCATACCCACTTTTATCAAGATATTTATTAACTTTTACAGGTACTAAGCCCAATTATTTAGTCTACAATCCTTAAACCCCAAATGAATTTTACATTCAGAAATAGCTAAATAATACCTTTTGTCATTCCTTTGTTTGGTTTGTTGATCCCCTAACAAAAAATAGTAGGGTAAGTAGTGTTCCACGTAATTACTACCACCACTTACATAATGTTGTTTGGAAGATAGAATAGGTTTAAAAAAGAAAGACCAGTTCATGGCATCAAGACTAGATAGATGAAGACACATAGGTAATTTGCCATAACTAAAGTAGCCTCAAGAATAAAGTAATTGCATTTTTTCCCAAGTAGTGTTTAGCTCAATGAATTCACCTATAAAATGTTGATGCTAAGGTCTAGGAAGAGCAAGCAGCTCTAGTACCATAAAGTTAAACAGGACTGGTTTCAGCACAAAAGTCTCGATTGTATATACTTGTATCACCTTGAGCAAAATAGCAGCAAAAAAATTAATGCAAAACCTCAAAAAGCAATTTTAACTGAATATGGGTCTTTGTGGAAATTGCTAATAATCTTATGGTGAATTCGAATTAAAGAGTGCCCTAACTCCACTAATGGCCAGTGGAACACAGAACAAGAGAAGGCAATTAGCACAAATGAAGACAGGAAGAAATCAAAACTAGCCTTCCAGGGCCAGGGCCAAACAATACCAGAAAATAGTGGAGTCAGGAAGGATACTCCTATCAGAGAGCACGTGGCTCTACCCGCAACTTCATTCTAAACCCTTGGCCTCCACGTATACTAATATTTTTCTATTGTTCCTGAGCCAGATGATTAATTTGTAAACATTTTAAACAATTTTATTCATCTTGAAGACTGTAGCTAAAAAGAACCATCAATGTTTCCTACTTATGATAAGTCTTTGAGGGAACTATTCCATGTCTTTCTATGTAATCAATCTAAAATTTACAATTACACAACAAAGTTTTAGGAAAGTTCAGTAGGATGAACAAGGGAGGTCCTTAACAATGCACATTTAAACTATAAGAAAAGTATGATTAAAACTGACAGAACTGCCATACAAAGAATCGCCCATAAAATTGTTTCACAGTTCCAAACATGACATATTCTGGGAGAATATGAAAGAAACACAAGTACAAATTACCAAGCCGAGATATGGAGGCGTATACCTTAAATTACAGCACTTGGGAGGCAGTGGCAGGCAGCATTCTGTGAGTTCGATGCCAACCTGGTCTACAGAACAAGTTTCAGGTCTGGCTCTAAAGCTACAAAGAGAAATCCTGTCTCAAAACAAACAAACAAAAATAAATTAAACAAAAAAAATACCTAATCACAATACTCATGCGACTTGGATACACATTAAATTAACTCACTAATGTGAATGTCAGAAAATACACCTGTACCAAAGTTACTAATGTGCATCTACCTTTAAAGACATTTAGAGAAAAAGAAGCAACAAAGATAAAACTAGTCGGTCCACGCAAAGGAAGTTATTCACACTACAGCATTCAGAAGCACAGAACAGCATGGTAGCAAGCCCTGTCCATCAGTATTGCTGCAAGTGAGGAAGCAGAGTAGATGGAACATATGGAAAGCGCTGGGCTGCTTTGGGAAAACATTTAAAAAGAAAAACACCACAACAGCAAATGCTGCTGTAAGTACTTTGTGTTTGCGTATATTTTCTAAACAACTTAAACTTTAAGAAAAATCCAGAAGACAGAAACATATTTTTTCTTCTGAATCTTGCTCTAAATTTTTATTTTATGAATCCATGTAACACAGAGGTCCCTGTACAACAGGCAGTGACTCTGTGATGTTCCCTGTGTCACACACCCCTGTGAGGCTGCTGAATCATTTATTACATTTTACAACTATATGTCCTCCTGTGTGTGCTCTGAATCTGTCTGGCTTCTCAAGTAGCAATGCTGGGTTATAGACAGTGCTTGTTCTATGTAAGAAATCATTTGAAATACTGTTTTTGGCGAATGTTAACTAAAAGGAACTATGATAAAATAATTAAAAGCAAGAAAAATGACAGAAGCAATGTTTTTCAAAACCCCTTACAGGTAATTCAGGAAAACTGACACCTATTTGCAAAGGCGGAGACATGATAATCACATATACTATATTGCATCGGGTTATCACAAGTTCATTAAAATCGTCACTTATAGGACTTGGAGAGATGACTCAGTAGTTAAGAGAACTATCTACTCTTCCAGAGGATCCAGATTCAACTCCCAGGAACCACATGGTGGCTCACAACTATCTGTGCCACCAGTTCCAGGGGATCCAATGTCCTCCTGTAGCTTCCAGGCACACCAGGTACTCCCATAGTACAGACATATATATATGCAAGACAAACTCCCATACACACAAAATCTTTTAAACATATGAATATTCTTAATTTTGTTCATTGTTTTTCCTTGGCAATGCCCATCATTCTATAACTTACAGCTTCATTTACCTTTATACCTCCAACATGGTCACTTTTTGCTCTGTTTAAATGTTTTCCAAAACATAAAATAATGATTTCAATGGCTTCAAGTTATAATTAATAAAGCTGAGTAATGTCATCCTAAATCAGCAGATACACTTGGAAAAGTGTCACAAAGATCTAGAAGATTATATGGAAATAATCAGTTAAAAGGGACAGGAGGCTACCTGCTGTGAGTCATTGGATTTGAAGGCATCCTTAAGAATCTCAACTGCTCTAGATGGGTCAACATATTTCCTCTTGGTACCAACCAGAAGTGCAAAGAGATACCTCAGTTCCAGCATAAAAGGCAAATTCCGATGTTCCTACAGACAGAAGAAAAAATAAAAATAAAAACAGCATCCCCAGTGAAATCAGGAAACTCTTCACTGGTCAACAGATATTTCAACAGGAACTAGAAAGTAACTGACATCTATTACGACAAATCTGGCACTCCGACACATTGAAAGAGTGCTAGCTACAAAACTCAAAGGAGTTAAGAGCCACAACCGAGGACCTTAGGCTAGCCTCACCGTTTCTGCATAAATAACACACATTCATAGCAAATTATGTCACTACCCAGCCAAGAATAGCCACCTCATTTAAGTCTCCTCATTATAATCTTCCCATTCATCAGGGTGCAGCTGCTGCTGACAAGAGCAAGCAGAGGAGCCAACACAGTTCAGTGGGAGCTCAGTGCATGCCAGGCACCATCTGAGTGCTGTACTCCAAATGCCCATTTAAACCAAGGACCCTCCTCGTTTCCAAGTGCTTTAGACCATTCCAAGTCAACAGCGTCTCCAAATTCTTATCTACTGGATTGAGTGCCTTTGACTACAGACCACCAACTGTCACTTCTCATACAAGGACTCTAATTCTTTAACTAATGTTAGGCCTGTGTCTAATCCTTACTTAATGACCTAATAAATAATACCTACTTATACATACTACCTTATACCTTATTAATAAAATTATTTCATTTAATCATTTTGTAAATTATAAGATTTAGTATGAATTCATTGTAATTACTGTAATTTGTCAATTTAAATGCTTAATATATACAATGTTAGCATAATCACTAATCAGACAAAGCCCTAACATGAAATCTTAATTTTATTCTCTCTAGGATCACACATCTCTCAAACATTTCCATATCCCATCTCTTTTTTTGCTACACAAAGCAAGTATTCACTTCTTACTGGTTGATTACACTAAACCTTCTAGGAAAAAAAAAGAATTTTAGTCACTTATTTAAATCAAAAAATATTTAAAAATCATGAAATGTATGTAACTTAGTGAAATGCTTTAGGGCAGCAAATCAGAAAATCAGTTCCCATAATAGTCTTTGTAACAATAATTTTAACATAAACCTTAAAGATACTATTTAAATTTGGGAAGGTTTTTAATTTTCATGATCGACATTACTATAGAAGTTATCAATACAGATAATGTTATATAACTGATGTTCAGAAAAACAATCTACATAAAAATCCTTGTTCTCTCAATGCACTGGAAAGGGAGCTCTAAGAAAGAGGAAAGAAATCAAAGCCTTATCATTTAACACACACACCATTGAAGCATTCTCACATAAACTAATTCTAAAATGAAATTTGTAAGCCATAAAGAACTCCAAACAACACTTAAATATATATTCCATAAACAGTAATAAGATTAAAGGAAAAAACATATACATAAAAAATTAATCTATCCCATTTTTAACTTTTTCTACAACTGCCCTATATAGGTAAGCTTTAACAGTATAAATATTAATTTTAATCTATACAACAATTTCCCCAAATACCCAGTTTCTTGATATCCACTTCATCCTTATCTCTCAGCCCATGACAAACGAGGACAGTTCTTATCAAATATAGGGATAATTTTTTTTAAAACTCACAGAGATCCACCTGCCTCTGCCTCCCAAGTGCTGGAATTAAAGGTGTGTGCCACGACTGCCTGGCACAATATTTTTTTTAACTAAGAAAAATTCTGCCAAGATTATTTGGAAAGCAAAATATTGGGGAATATCTGTCTCAGTCAATACCTGAAGCTAGAATCTGACTATCAAAAGGTATAGTATTATATAATAAAATAGAGCAACTATTTCACTTGACTAAATTGTGAAAATAATAGCACACATAAAAACTATTCAAACACTACTTTTGTAAACAGGCTTGGTGTGGCATAATTAATGCACAATATATAATTAAAAATACACAACTTCCCAAGCTTCTTGTATGCATTATTACCATCAAGATAACAAACATATTTATTTACCACACCCCAAAATGTGGCCACTCCCTAGTCATCTCAGCTAACAACAGTCATGTTGCATTTTCTGGACATTTATACGAATGGAGTCATCCTCTAGGTATTTGCTTTAGACTGGTTTTGTGCAATCAGTATACTTTTTAAGTGCTTCATCTACATGTTTGTGCACACTTGTAATTTGATACAATTTGCTGCTGTGTAGCATTATATCATAGATTAAATACAACATATTTATCTAACAGTCTCTGCTTCTGTTGCTGGATACAATAGTGTAAAAATTTGTGTGGAGACACACACTTTCATTTGTTTCATAAAAACCTGGTGGGGTTTGTAATATTCTAAACTCAAAGAATATCTGTATGTGAGAGATGAAAGCAGTCATTATCTTTCAGAAACAATTAGCCTGTATACTAAACTTAGAGTTCAAATAAGTAAGCATATAATTCTACACAAACCAGCTCTATCTAAAATAAAATCTAGACTTTTAAGAGAGTCCTGCCCCTTATTATAATATACAAAGCATTTGTGGGAAGCTTTATTTGTTTAAAAAGATATTCTTAGCAGTGCATGCAAATGGCATCTCTGTAATATGATTAAAACAATCTCAGGTGTAGTCTGTATCTTAATACTTTGGTCTTAAGAGTAACAGTAAACATGTCATGAGTTCAAAGCAAGTTCACTATTAAGAGAAATGGCAAATGTTATATTTACACCTTTAAGACAAAATATCTTTCATTGTCTCAAGTGAATTTAGCATGAAGCAATGATTGATGATTACCCATAATTGCAACACTGGTTTTAAAGGCATCAAGCACATTGTTTCCTGCTATTACATGGCATATTAAAGACTTTTATTTATCAAACATCTGCAAATTTTCACAACATTTTTCTGCATAAGGGTCTTTCAAAGAATAGAAATGGTAACTCTCAGAGCAAGAAATAAACTTCTCTAGCATGAGCTCATTACCCACTCCTCTAGCATGAGCTCATTACCCACTCCTCTAGCATGGACTCATTCATTACACACTCCTCTAGCATGGACTCATTCATTACACACTCCTCTAGCATGGACTCATTACACACTCCTCTAGCATAAGCTGTTTACACACTCCTTTAGCATGGACTCATTACACACTTCTCTAGCATGAGCTCTTTACCCACTCCTCTAGCATGGACTCATTACCCACTCTTCTAGCGTGCATTCATTACACACTCCTCTAGCATGGGCTCATTACCCACTCCTCTAGCATGGACTCATTACACACTCCTCTAGCATGCACTCATTTCACACTCCTCTAGCATATGCTCATTACACATTCCTCTAGAATGCATTTATTATGCACTCAGCACAGCTGAGTATATAAGGACTTCACAAGTAGCTCTGGTATATAAACATGGATAATTTCTTCTTTTAAAATAAAGTTACAAAATTGATTTGGTCTTATTCAAACTATGAAAAACAAGATATTGAAGTTCTATGAAATAGTAAAATGAAAGAAACAAAAGGTAAGCACAGCACGCATAAATACACAGTTGGAGGTAATTCTAACTAAAGGCATGTAAATTATATATGCCTTCTACCGATACATGAGAAGGGCATACTGATGATACTGGTGATACAGAGAGGCGGCAGTCCAAACTCCCCTGTAAAGACTTTTATATTTGAAGAAGTTTGTGTAATTTCTCTAGCAATATGAGGTTATTAAATTGCCTTGATTCCCTTTTAAGAAGTAGTTGTTCTTTAGCCTGACCCAGTCCAAAGATTGCAGTCTAAAAGTTGGCTGTACTACAGGTTTTATTTCTTCCGGTGTGCATTATAAAAGTTTCATGTATTTGCTGAAAAAGTGGTTTAAAATATTAAACACTAAAAGGATAATGCAGCTTAATAATTTATCACTGTAACAATGGGTCACACAAAGTTCAGTACATCACTGAAACACAAAACGTCACGTTCTTTGCTCTAAGGCCTGTTGCTTTAAGGCCACCGGCCCTTCATAGATGACCTGATACTTGCACCAAAGCACATCATCTTCCCCCCACAATGCTTTTTTTCCACTAAGTATAAATGTATGCATGCAAATCAGTCCAATTTTTATTAAAATTAAAATTATAATTTATAAAAATCAAAATTTTCCTTAAAAATAGCCAATAATACTGTATAACAGATACTTTTATAAGGACTTTATAAGTTCATCTTATTTAATCTCCTCAGCATCTCTAGGAAATAATTACAATCACTGTCTACACTACAGAAAAGGAAATTCAGAAAGAAATATGGCTTACTTTAGGACCATAACTAAACTCAAGCATCAGACCCTGGAATCTGTTCTCATCAACCTCAAACTGCCTACCAACTTCCAACACAGAAGGGATAGGTTTGCCCTGGAACACAGCACATAACTGAGTTTCAAAGGATTCTTCTGGATGATCAAGAGAAAAGAAATGCTGAGACTGACAATAGTTTTAGAGAGTCAGTTAAGGAAAGACCTTGAATTGTAACATGCAGCCTACAGATGGATTATAGCTTGACAGTACTATTGGTGAGGGGTCCCTAACTGGCCACATGGAACTGGTATGCTATTGTGACACACGGACAAAGAAAATTCACATTTATGATGTATAGAAAAGAGGAAGGAAGTTACTGTAATAGAAATTAATGTCATAACATTAAAATTTGAACAGTTTCAGGTTTGATGAAGTAAGTAAGTGCTTCCAAATTTCTTTAAAAACAAACAAAAAAGACTATAAAAACTAAAAGTACTCGACTTTTAAAATCTTTTATAATTTTACCTTTTGGTTTCTGGGTAAATCTTGAGCGTTTGATGGAGGCTTGTAATTCAGAACTAATCTTCTAAATTCCAAAAGATTGAATAATGACTGAAAAAGAACAATTTAAGATATCTAAGTGAAATTTCTGTCAATGGAATTGTGACTATCACTGTTACCAAGACTCATTCTTGATAATTCTACTAGCTACATAAGGAATTGTGGCAATTATCAAAAGAATGCCTATTTTCTCCCTGAGAACAGCCTACGTATGTTTTAAAATAGTATTCTCATTTTAAAAATATATTTGAATGGGGGTTGAAGGGAATTGAACCCAAGGCCTTGTGCATGTAAGGCAAGTGCTCTGGCTAGTATGTTATATTCAATACCAATATATTATTCTTCCTAACTAACATTTACCCTACATACGAAGTACAAAATTATACAAGGACATTTTTTAAAACATACAGAGTATTATATTATTAAAATCTGTTTAGGTTACTATGTCATTAACAAGAAATTTTCTTAAAATGGATAAAATACCGTGAAGAAGTTTTCAGATGTGTTCTATTTTAAATTATTTGCCAACAAAAATTGAGTACAAATCAATGTATTCATCAGATGCTAGGTGACAAAGACACAAAATATTATATATTCTCTTGATACCCAAGAAAACACAATAGGAGACAAATGTATAATTGTAAAACTGAAATAATGCAAAAGTCCACAGTAGGATAGACACTCAAGAAAGCCTTTCTTGGTGGTGTTTTAGCTCCTGGAAATTGAATCAAGGCCTTGAACTTTCTCTACCACTGAGCTCAATTACAAGTCACTCATGATGACCTTGATTGTTAGCTAAAAGGAGTACTTTGTAATCCACTATCATCATAACATTTGTTCAAAATGAAATATATAGGAGTACATACTAGAACACATACTTAATAGATAAAAATTCATCTGAGCATCTCTGCAAGATTCTTCTTATAAATATTTTACACACTTGTAACTATTCCTTCAAGTTTGACAGTGTAACTATACTTCTTCCTTGAGTCATATTTTGTACAGTATATAAACTGACACAAGCAACAATAATGTATTGAATTTTATGATATATAAATTTGCTTACTTTATAGGACATAAAAGCAGCATCACAAATCAATGATAACAACTTATTTTATAAAAAATGGGCATTTAAGTGTACCTTTAATCCCAGCACTGGGAAAGCAGAGGCAGGAGAATCTCTGTGAATTAAAGATCAGCCTGGTCTACCAAAGTGAGTTCTAGGACAGCCAGGGCTGTTACAGAGAAACACTGTCTCGTAAAACCAAATAAAAATAACAATATAACAATAATAGTAAATAAAATTAAAAGTAGATAAATTTTGGTAAATCTGGCTCACCATTTGTCTTTAAAAAAATTCAAACAAATAGGAGGACGGGAAAGCAAAGTACAAATGGTGAAAAGCAACTTCTAATAGAAACTATGAGAAAAGCGACCTGTATTGACTTATGTATAAGCCCTTCTCTTTTGTTTCTTGTTTGTTTGTGATTTGTGATAGCATCCTGCTGCACAGCCCTGGCTAGCCTTAGTCAGGCTGGACTTGAACTCAGCGAAATCCACATGTCTCTGTCTCCTATGTGTGCCACCACAGCCACTAAAGATTTTCTTAATTAAACATTATAAGCAGATAACTCATTTTCTTGAACTTATTATTTTTGTTCCTCTGGGAAGGGATCTTGCCAATGGCCCAACTCATTTATTCACACATTTAATAAATAATTATGGAAGACCATGGCATGAACAACACTCGAGGACAAAGAGGAAAGCACAGCTAAAATAAGCAGTCTCTTTTTCATGAGAATTATCATCTGATTGCAGATTAAAAGGATGAAAGGAGGAGTATAAATCAGAAGGGATACAGCTAAAGCTGCAAATGAGAATCTAAGCAGAAGGGTGGCATTTTAAAGCCAGAGCTTAATCAAGCGAACGGTTTTGAGCACAGTAGCAAGAGTAGGGAAATCAAACAAGGAAAAGGAATACAGAAAAGCAGAGCTTTCGAATCTGTGAAACATCGAGAAGGGAAATTATCAAACATCATACATCTCTTGATAAATACCACTGAAGATTATGATACACAGAGGACTTGCTGGAGCACTGCAAGACAAAAAAGATTAGCAATGCTGCTGCACTGTCTTAGGGTGAAGCAAGTGATGACCTTGAGAAATGGCAACTGCAAAGTCACCTCCTCAGTGCAGTGTTAGAGGAAGAATGCTTGAGATGTGAATTGTAGAAATGGAATAGAGCTTAAGAGGGAAATCTGAGCCACTTTTGTGATGAATTTTAAAAGAAAATTGCCAAAGAGGAATGAGAATCCCACTACAGGGCTTTGAACTCCCTCTGGAATGTCTTCTTGTTTCTGAACAGTAAGAATTTCCTTTGGTTTGGGTGTGCAACAAACCTCTTCCTCCACTTTATCAAGATTTTTGAAGTAAGGGATTCTTGAAGTCCAGTTCACTTTCCCGGCACTTCTGAGCGCCTGTCCACTGAGAAGCACTGCTGCTGTCTGCTGATCTGAGGAGATAACCCATTGACCTTCATCTTGTCTCACATCAACTGTGAGCTGACTGAGCTCTGCCCCTGGGAGAATCTGGGACTGAAACTGCACAGAGCATTAGGCTTAGTTGGAAGGAATTCCAACCAACTCTGCAAATTCCAACGAAAGTTTTGGTGCTAATGGAGGCAACTTTAGGTGAAAAGCTCCCTTTCTACATAAGCAGTCACATCTCGGCTCACACCTGAGAATTAAGTGATGCCCGAAAAGGAAAAAGAAATGAACCTCATAGCTAAACGTAAAATAATAGCTCCCCAAAATGACAGTGAACATTGGAGAGACAGTACACACAGCTGGTCATGAGTGAACACATGTTTTCTTCCACATAATTCCACAGTTTGGAGCTTCATGTCTTCCCTATAAGTCACTTTTCTTAGGTTGTGATTACCTAAACTTCTAAAGGGGGAAGATGATTTGATATAGGCATTTAGATTTCAGCTAGAGAAGTCAAATGTTCTTCAGTGGCTATGTTTGCTGTCATAGAATAATAAATTTTAAACTAATAAAATTACTTCTTTCTATTAAGGAAGAATACACCATAGTTTTTTCTTGTATGTTCCTTACACACACACACACACACACACACACACACACACACACACACACACAC
>LOJH01001225.1:25958-43430 GCA_001685095.1 Ellobius talpinus
ACACACACACACACACACACACACACACACACACACACACACACACACTTGGTCACCTAGTAGTCTTTGGGTAAGTGGATGGGTTACTCCCTCACATTAGAGCTAAGTTGGTAAAAAGAACTCATTAACAGAGTTTCCGCTGCTCTGTTGATAATAATCTGTCACTTCAAGTGGGAATTTCCTGTGAACACTGTCAGGAGACCTGAAGAGCACTTATCTAGCTATCATGCACTGGCTGTGTGCAGGAACTTCCTCTGCTTGAACTTCCCCGTGAAAAGCCTGGCAAGGGAAAAGCATTGTCCACACAGTGCTGGAGAAAGGCAGCCTGGCGTATTCAGGAACACTCGGCTCACATCTTCACATCTGTTCTTCACAGGTCAAACTGTCTAAATTATGCCACGAATGGGACCTTACTAATGAACAAGAAAGGAGAAAAAACCTAAGACACCACTGTAATGCCTACAGGGCTCTCAAGTATCCAATAAATGCTATATATTGCTTTGGTCACGGAAGTGAATAACAAATTTACAGTGAAAACTACTGTCTTCATAGTAATCCAGATATTTCGCAGACTCAACATTTTATGAAACCAAGTAATGAGCCATCTTACTTAGTAGAGTCTATCATAACATAGTAAGAATGAGGCAAGTCCAGAAAACCAAAGGAAATCTACTTATATGGCCATGTGCCACAAAGCAAGAGG
Source organism: Ellobius talpinus (assembly GCA_001685095.1). Classification (NCBI taxonomy): domain Eukaryota; kingdom Metazoa; phylum Chordata; class Mammalia; order Rodentia; family Cricetidae; genus Ellobius; species Ellobius talpinus. The sequence continues at coordinate 26,662 of LOJH01001225.1, forward strand.
CAGGGACTTAAGACCTATACTAACTACACAGAAAAACATTAAAATCACAGATTAGTCACCTAACAATGACAACAACTGACAGAAAACGAAAGGCATGAGATACATATGTCACTCCGCTGAAGCCATCATAAAAACATAGACTCAGAAAGCTACAAAGGAGTCTTGTTGAGCATAAAAACAAATGGCACATAAGCCCAACGACTTTTAAGTCCTTATTAGGAACAATATACAATTAAGCCATATTTTAACTGTCTTATAAAAAAACACAAAATATTTATAGAATGCTTAATTTAAAATTTGAAATTCAAAAAAAAAGAAGGGGCTAGAGGTTGAGAGCACTGACTGCTCTTCCAGAGGTTCTGAGTTCAATTCCCAGCAACCACATGGTGGCTCACAACCATCTGTACTGAGATCTGGTGCCGTCTTCTGGCCTGCAGGCATACATGGAGGCTGAACACTGTGTACAAAATAAATAAATAAATCTAAAAAATATAAATAAAATTTGAAATTCTATTATTCATATAAACAGAATGAAAAAATATGACAATCGTCATTGTATAAAAAGCTAAACTTCAGAGATTATAATATATTATCAGAAATATTATTTCTAGTTGAGAAGATAGTGGGTATGTGTATTTACAAACATCTATTTTGAAGAAGCAAACAAAACATTTCGCAAAGAATTTCTAAGGTAAAAATAAAATGTGCTAATCTTGAATTATCAATATTTATTCTTTCACGCACTCTAACATATGTACTGTGATGTATTTACACATCAACACCAGCCTCAAACAAAATGCCTCTTAAATAATCAACTTGCAATTGTGAATATAATAGTATATTTTATAAATATTTCCCTAATATATAAATAGCCTGATCTGAAACACAAAAAAGTTAATTCTAATTTCTTACCTTACTTACAATTATTCTCTAAACTTTTAGAGAAATACCCACAAAACTATCTTCTTTCTACCACTTCAGAAATCATTAAAATAGCAGCGATTACTAATGGCAAGGAAGCAGGAGAAATTAAGCTTACGTAAACGGAAGGTATTAACCTGTGTTTCATTGAAAGCTTCATAGTGGAACCAGGCATTGTGCTACATGCCTGTAGCACTCAGGAGACTGAGGTCAGTTGAGCTACCTAGCAAGAGCTTGTTCGAAAATTAAGCTTGTTTTTAAAAAGAGACTCTGTTTGAAAACAATGCAACTTTTAATTAACTAGATGTGATATCTCCAACCTATAATCCTGGCCCTCAGAAGCTGAGGCAACAAATTCTAGGTTCTAAGCTAGTTTAGGCTATACATCAAGAACCCATCTACAACAAAGAACAGAGGACAAAAAGGTCACACTGGTAATTAAAGACAAAAAGTGCTAGGAGATTCCGAAGTCAAGCCACTTTATACCACATACATGAATCCTGCCTGAACTTCTACTAAAAATATGCAAGAAACAGAGCACACAGCACTGCTCCTCAGGCTCGCTGATTGAGAGCTGAATCTTGACCCTTACCTGAATAACAGCGCTAAACCAGCACGTGTTGCCGACGTTCTTCAGCCCAACTGGAGCTTTGTCTTGTCTTTTTCTATCATAAGGATTTCGAGAATCCCTCCAAACTTCTGTAGGTGTTCTCTTCAAACATGCTTTATTCTCTGCTATGCTGGCTTCAAGAACTCTTAAGAAATGAAAATACAGTGTTGAAAAAGATTTACACTATTAAACAACACACTAAGCAACTTCTTATTGTGGGTGAGCATACAGGATTTGTTACGGGGCTAACATGTTCTCGGAAGTAATACGTGATCCTGACATTCCTCAAGTAGCAAAGAGATGCCATTAGGAACATGGCAGTGGCCTCCTCCACCCCACACCCCTCCCATCAATGCCTGAGGCAGGTGGGAGAGCTAGTCCTGAGGTCATAAGAGCAGGAGAGCTGTCCCTGCCCCTCATCAACTGCAGCACTTGGCAGAGTGGCCCCTACACTATGCATGGGCAACACAGTATAGCTGGCGCTGAACGTGTGTGGGGGAGAACCAACCCAGAGGACATGAAAGTGATGTGAGATTCCCCTCTGTGTGTTGTGAATATGTTTTATTACGATTGTCTTATAAAGAAGCTCCTTTGGCCTATGGCAGAGCCCAATATAAGTAGGCGGGAAAACTAAGCTGAATACAAGGAGAAAGAAGGCAGAGTCAGGGGACACCATGTAGCTATCAAAGGATAAAGACTCCAGAAACTTACAGGTAAGCCACAGCCTAATGGTGATACACAGATTTAAAGAAACAGTGTTGTAATTAATATAGTTTCTGTGTGATTATTCAGATCTGGGTGGTTGAGAAATGTAAGTTCAGTCTCCATTTACATGAAAGCATGAGAACCCCTGATCCCACCCCTTGCACATTGCTGTAAGGGGTGAACCAACCAGCGCAGTGCAGGAGAGCTCACCCTGGTGGTGAGGACAAGGGAGAGCTGGTGAACTGACTAGCCCTGCAACTCCCCAGGCTCAGAACCAGGGTTATAAGCTGACCCACACCAACATTTATCACATCTATGATCTGCAGACCCAACGCTGCAGGATCTCCATGCAGCGTAACAAGAGGATTACAGGGTAACAAGAGGATAACCAAGAGGAGTTCCAGTGAGTGCCCAGCATCAATAGTGTAGCAGAAACCAGAGGCCTTCAACCAGACCAAGGACTCATTGCAATGAACATTTCCAAGTAAAGATATATAGATAAAAGGGTCTGCTGTGTGACTCACTATGTCACATTTCTACTTCCATGATGAGATTGATTTTCTTTTTTTCTTTTTCTTTTCTCTTAAATTTTATTTTATTTTGGGGGGAAGGTTGCAAAGGCAGAGAGTGGACACAAAGGGATGCAAAATGAATGGGATGGAGATGCTCAATGTAAAAGACACAAATAGTAAATAAAAAAGTTTAAAAAAATAAAAAGAACATGGCAGTATTAATAACCAACAGATAAAGTGAAGTACAGATTATTTCCTAAGAAAATTTCAAACACAAAACCTCAATCAGTTTAAAAATAACCATAATCCTTCGCTACACACACACACACACACACACACACCACATCACACGTACGTGTCCATGAGCCACACAGGGTCATGATTAGACTGCATGTCAACAATGGTCCCAAGAAAGTACAACGGATATGGACTTTCCTTTGCCTAATGGTCTAGTGCTACAGCACAGCCCCTGCAGCAATACTAGGCTGTGTGTGTGAGGATGCCAGCACTAACAAACCTACTGTGCTTAGACTACCTACAATCATACATAGTACACAACACTCAGCAGCTCTGACACTGCATATACGTTTAATATGCTACACCATTTGCCAATATTTTACAGTATTCATACCCTATTACAAACATACTATAAAATGAATATGCTGGCAGAAGCTTCACATTTCTAATGTTTGTCTCTGGACTGCAACAGGGACCACATGGAAGTGTTAACCTATGATATGACATCTGGGTTTTTGTACCCACATTCTGATGAAATTGTCTCTCGACAACTTTTTTTGGATTCTCTTCAACATTAACCCATACGGAACTTAAATAAGTATATAGTGTTTCAACTAGAAAACACTGACACAGACTGGCAAGATGGCTCAACTGCCTTTTTGGATCCTTTTGGGACTTTAGAACTTGATGCTTTGACAGAGTAGATTACAGGGTAAGAAGTTAAAACCCTGGGTAAGTCATCTCTGACACAACGTTAAAAGCTAGACCTAACATGGTCAATGTCATAGTTTTGATGCACAGCACTTCAAAAACTAAACAAAATAACCAGGTAAAATATGCAATGACCCTATCACTCATCGATGTACATACCTATAAATAGAGGAAGGAGGTCAAAAGTTCAAGGTCACCATCAGATACACAATAAGACCATGTCTCAAAAATCCCAAAGAAATAAATATGTAGTAGAGTTACAACTGAAGAAAAGATTAATAATCTAGCAATCTACATTTGTAAGGTGGCAATTTAAATATAAACCCAATAAATATTTAATATTTTTTAAAAAGCTAAGCTCACAATGAAAACATCAAGAAAACACATGACAAAGAATTATAAATATTAATCTGGGATATAATCTTCTAGATATTTTCATATTAATATGCTTATATAAATTGATGTAAACAAAATATGTGTGCATTTGAAATTAACATTTGCAGCAAGTATACCTTTTATTTTATAATCTTTAGCCTCCACAACAAGCACACACAAACATGTCTATATTCACACAAAGATATTAAAAAGTATCACTATCCAAAATAATTACATACCGTATCATATATCCAATTGAAGTAAAAAACATTTAACTTTGGCTTTATTACAAAAAAAAGTAAAAAAAAAAACTTGAATCCTATTTGAATCCTGTGATAAATTCCTAAAGGTGGACTGGACAGTAGATTCAAAAGAACAAAAAAGAAACAAAAATTAAAGAATAAATTTGTGACAAAATTATGAGTTCCATAATTAAAAAAATATTTAAAAGGTTTAAAACTTTAAATATGAAGTTTGATTATATAAAATGTAAAAAATAGAAGCACATATTATTGATTTTTTTTAGAATGAAGTGTATCTCAATGCTCTTAAAATTTAAGTCTGTCTTTTCCTTTTGGAGTACAGACAGATTCACACACACATGCTAGGTCTACACTCTTACCTGCTGATGGCTTGTTCTTCATCGGTTATTCCAGTCTCCCTGAATGCCTTATTTGATTCAGCCAAGCTCAAAGCAATCGCCCTCTGAAGATCATCTTTGTCATCTCCAGTGAGATCGATCACATCTGAAAAGCAAAACTAGCTTTCTCAGAGTTAAGGCAAACAAATGAAAGTAAACTCCCACCACAGCGACTATATGCCCAATAAACCTTGATAAACCAAAAGCCAGGACCAAGTTAATCCTCTATTTTATAAGCATGAATATATCTTTAAAAATCCAAATATGGTTACCATAAACTATCCTTAGTAACCAAATAGTTTATTCTACAAAATCTACAAAAAGTAGTGAAAAGAAGAAAATTCTTGGTATTTATTTACTGTGTAACATCTTATTAAAAAGCTAATAAGCAGAAAGCCTACTGGGAATATGGTTTATCAATAAAACACAAAACAACCACTACCAAACACTTACATTGGTGCTCTCTGATGTGTAAATGTCACACTAACTAACCACAGAGTAGGGGGCTTTTGTGTGTGTGTGTGTGTCACATTGTTGATAGTTTTTAATTCAAATGAAAAGTAGGAAAGGAGATGCAAGGAGCTGTCACTTTTTGTTTTTCTCTTCTGTACCATGTGATTAATTTAGGATATATGCCTTTCTTTTAATTGAAAATAAGATTTTCATTTACACAGAGGTATGCAAACAAAAACACTTGGTCCATTCCATTGAACACTATGAGTTCTACTTCTGTATTCAATGAATAAAACCGACGACTATTACCACCATGGGTAAAACATGCTTAATGCAGTTCTGCAATGTATGTTGGTCAATTTCCTTGACAGAGGAGTTGTTGCTATGAATGCTATTATTACAATTTAAGAAATGATAGGAATCAGTCTAATAAAAGAATATAGAATTGGAATTATCTTCATGTTTTGCACATAATTTATATTCATGTACCTTAAATTTTAAGTATGTTTAAAATGTATTGATTTTCTTTGAAATAACTAAATATTACATGAGAAAAAAGGGAAAATATGGGAAAAACTACCTTAATTTTGTTACTGAATTACAAAATACATGTGTTGAGGAAACACTAATGCATATCAATAACTGCAAAAGTCTACATTTATTGTTATCTTCACTTTTTTCCTCCAATAGTAGCAATCAATAACTATTAAGATATTAGAAATAGTTACCATAGAGTTTTTTATGTCCTTAAATAGAATAAAATCTTATAAAAGTACAGTACACTTTGTTTCAATCATATTTGTAAAAATAGGCCAAACATATAGTACACAGTCACAGAGTAGAATAGCTGAAATGATGGGACACCTCACATGCCACCAAGTACAAGGTTTCACAAGGCTAGCTACAAGACATCTATCCTCAGACACAGCAAAAGAGGGTGGAGCCATAAGGAAGGTACAGCTAAAAGAAGGCGGAGCTATAAGGTAGATGGAGCAAAATAAAGGTAGAGCTATATGAAGATAGAGCTAGAAGAGGATGGAGCTATATGAAGATAGAGCTAGAAAAGGGAGGAGCTATATGAAGATAGAGCTAGAAGAGGGAGGAGCTATATGAAGATAGAGCTAGAAGAGGGAGGAGCTATATGAAGATAGAGCTAGTAGAGGGAGGAGCTATATGAAGATAGAGCTAGAAGAGGGCAGAGCTGTATGAAAATAGAGCTAGAAGAGGGTGGAGCTATATGAAGATAGAGCTAGAAAAGGGCGGAGCTATATGAAGATAGAGCTAGAAAAGGGCAGAGCTATAATGAAAATAGAGCTAGAAGAGGGAGGAGCTATATGAAGATAGAGCTAGAAGAGGGTGGAGCTATATGAAGATAGGGCTAGAAGAGGGAGGAGCTATATGAAGATAGGGCTAGAAGATGGAGGAGCTATATGAAAATAGAGCTAGAAGAGGGTGGAGCTTTATGAAGATAGAGCTAGAAGAGGGAGGAGCTATATGAAGATAGAACTAGAAGAGGGAGGAGCTATATGAAGATAGAACTAGAAGAGGGTAGAGCTATGTGAAGATAGTGCTAGAAGAGGGAGGAGCTATATGAAGATAAAGCTAGAAGAGAGAGGAGCTATATGAAGATAAAGCTAGAAGAGAGAGGAGCTATATGAAGATAGAGCTAGAAGAGGGTGGAGCTATATAAAGATAGAGCTAGAAGAGGGTGGAGCTATATGAAGATAGAGCTAGAAGAGGGAGGAGCTGTAAGGGCAGAGCTACCCAGTCCAAATTCAGTTAACAGAAAAGAGACTGGTTCTAGGCAGTATGAAACAAGAGCCCTCTAAGTAATTAAAACACAATCTGGAAAATGATGGGAGAGGATATAAATTTTAGAAAAATCTCAGAAAAGCAGAAAGCCAAGCTCTAGGAACAGGATCAATTAGCCCTTGTATTATATTCCCACATCTTTTTATTGTGTTTTCATCACAAAACAAACAAATCTTTCACATTTACCTGTAAGAAAAATTACAAGATCTGGAACTCATCAATACCATCACTAAATGGAGACTTTGATGGTAGAAGCAAGGGAGCAGCCATGATCCTACTGCTTCTGCTTTTCCCAGTGTCCTTAGTGGACATGTAGAAGTTGTTCTATCAATGTTCAGCTGCAAGGAAGTCACTCACAGAGCAAAAACGGCACTCTATTAGCATTCCAACATCCAGGCAGAGTCAGGTGGAGGTTACTTATCAAGGTTCCTATCCCCTAAGCCAAAGTTACTTAGGAAGTACACAGTTGCTCAGAGCCGCCCTACCGGCTGTCTTCCTGGTGTGGCAGAGGACTGAAGCACTGTGGTGGTTGGGTCTGCAGTCACTAGAGAAGACTGAGCTCAAGGGCCCACCCTCAATTCCCTGCAAAGAGGTCTGCAATTGCTTAATCCCTTGGATTAAATGCCTTCTCTGAAATTACCAAGCATAGTTGATGTTTCATGCCTGACTGCCTAGAAACTCTCTTAGGAACAGCAACTAATTATACTCTTTACTTAAGGATCCATGAATTGGAGTTCACACAAAAGCAAACAATAAACAAAGATGGTATATTTTCTCCTGCCCCACAAATGCTGAGATGCTAATAACAGTGTAAAAATAAAGAATGGTACACAGGCTCCAGGTCTAAGACTTTCACTTCTTAAACCCCATGTATTTTGCCCCACAATCAGTTTTTTTAAGTGATCTATTGATCCCTTAAAGAAGGGATGAGAATTCCAGAAAGTAGAGAATATAATCACAATAATACGGATATGTGATACCCTTTGCTGCTGTTAATATTTGCCCTGCTGATGCTGATCAAGGCACCAGTACCAAGGTGAATTTCTGCTATTACTTAGAAATAAACACAATACTTTAAAAAATCAGTTTACCTTAAGAATTATAACTTTGATCAAAAAACTAATTTTAACAAGAAATTGAATCTTGATTTACAAGATTTTGAAGTTGTTACTGACTAAAAATGCATAGTTTCTATGGCAAAGCCTGCTATAAATGCTAGTCCAATGCTGGGGTTGCAAAATTAGTATTTCTCATATTTTGGTTGAAAGAACAAATGATATACTATAAAGGATGAACACTCAAACTTCAATTTTATCAGTCGTTGCAGAGCAACTTCTGTTAATGACTGATAGAGAATTCCATCCAAGCTCAGAATTTTGAAAAAAAAAATTGTTTCAACTACTATGATCCTGATAGTTTCTCAGGATGTAAAGGCTTTTCTGGTAGAACCAGTTCATAAGCTGCCAACATTAGCATATTACTCTTTCATAATATAGATGGAACTACAGCTATCAACATAGTTTTACAGAATCATGTAAGGGTAACAGATCAAACAGCAAAACACTGGTAGATTGTAAAATATAACAGCACTATATAAAACCATATTGATAACCACCATCCAGTGCAACACCAGTGTGACTGTGGATTCACACTGTAACTCAGCCTTAGGAAATTAAGAAGCATTAAGTTTTGGTATATTAAACAGAATAATCATTATTATTTGAATAATCAGTTAAAACACTCCTCCCTTTGCTAAATGAACATCTATATGAAGCTAGATTTTCTTCACAAAACAGAACCAAAGCAACTTATTCCAACAAAATGCAAACCCTCCAACACAGATCTGAGATCCCAGCTCTTTTCTAATACCATAGATAGGAGAAAGGTGCAGCAGCGTAAAGGGTGTACCCTTTTGCTAGTTTGTTTCAGAAATATATTCTATACAAAAATATTTACCTCACAGAATAGGTTGCTATTTCAACTAAGAATTAGTTTTCTAAGCTTCTCTGAATTTTAAAAATGTTTTAAACAGTTCCTGAATTAGAATTAACTCAGAAAGTATTTCATATCAATGAAAGCTCTTTGAAGTCCATCATAAATTTGTGAGTTTAAAGGAGCCCGAAGATCAAAAGTGTGCCACGTTATTAAATACGAACATGTTCTACAAGACTTCTGGCTGCACAGGAGCTCTTGTAATCTGGTTTTTACAATCAAGTTGGCAAAAGATAAGTCCCAATCACCTGACCAACCCTGTGCTTCCTGATCCCATCTAGACCACAATTGATATCATCTGCTTTTTCCTGATGGCATTACAAACAGAAGACGCTTGTTCTCCTGCTGGTATGAAAGGCTAACCTGTCTGTGGCTAGAAATGACCACACCCAGTTGTTCCTGCTCCCCGTCATCTCTCCACATCTCTAATTCCCTAGGAGGTAGGTAGCTAGGAACAAAACTGTAATGCAGATGGGAACTGGAACCTGCCTCTCCTGGTATTGGGCAGCAGTACATTTCAATGATGGAAAAGGTTAGCTGAGAACAGATGCTATCAGTTCTTGACTGACACATTCTTCCAGCAAAGGAAAAGGTCTCCTTATCTATAAAGTTGCTGTAATTACAATTTTCTTCATAGTGTTCCCATTTCTCTATAAAACTGCTTTTCTTCTGCCATAGTTTGAGAACAATGTGGCCATCACGAAAGGAGACTTTTATGACCCACTCACATGCCAAATTATTTAAGTATCATTTTGCTTAACAAATTAGTAAGTAAAATATAATTTTAATAATGGTTAAATGAGAATTTACTTTTTTGTAATCCATGAGTAGCTAATTTTCTCTTTCTGATAGCTATTGTTGGTTGTCAGCTTGACTACATCTGGAATTAACTAAAACCACTGTTGCTGGGTACACCTGTGAGGACATTTTTCTGAATTAAATCATTTGAAGTGGGAAGACACACTTTTAATCCAGATCCACCTTTAATCTTGGATACACCTTTTGCTAGCAGCCTATAAGGGACAAGGAAAGGGAAGCTTGCTCTCTGTGCCTGCTTGCTCTTGCTCTTGCTAGCAAGTCCATTCCTTCAATGGTATTAAAGTCTACTTTGGGATTCTGGCATGTACTGAAGACCAGCTGAAAAATCCAGCTTTGGGTCTTGCTGAATTCTTTTTCCAGGGATTGGCAAAACAATGAATACATTAGATGCATAGAGTCATCAGTTGTATAATGAAAACTAGCATTTTCTATGTTTTTATTGAAGAGAGCTGAGAACTAACTTGGCTAAAAACAAGTGGTAATTGCAGAAGTAAATTTAAAATCAAAATAGCCTTGGTAGAAATTTCTATCCATATGCCAGCATACTATATGCATGTATCTGCACCATGGCAAGACTTTGGGAAAACACTGGAAACTTTTTTGCTATCTACTCTCCCTGAAGATCACTGTGAGAACAATTCAAAGACACTAAGCAGATATGATAGATGAACAGTTGGAGAAAGAACACATACCAGGACAAGACAGAGTTGAAGTAAAAAGTTAGAATGCCAAACCAGAACTATACACTGCATGGCTTGTTTGTAGAGAAAAGCAACCTAGGAAGTGAAGGATGGGAGCTCACATAGGAAACAGATCAGAAGTGAGGACTCTGCTGAGCCTTACAACTCAACCTCAGAGGCTGCCAGTCTCACTGTTTGTCTCAGGAGGCAAACGCAGTTCAGTCTCAAGCTGGGCTGTGGCTCATTTCTCTCCATAGTCCTGTGATTCCTTCCTCACTTCCCCTCAGGTATTTGTTCAAACGTGACCTCACCCAAAAAGCATTCTCTAAGGACAGGACCTAAAATAGTCATTCCTATTCCCAGCCACAGCCACACCCACGGCACCACCTTGACCCAACATGTGGTTCTCTGTGAACTTCTGAGAACTCAGCAGTATTATTCTTCACTGTCATTCCTAAACAAAACAGACTGTATCTTTCAATGGCTTAATAAGCTCCCTAAAAGCATTGAAAAATCAATACTTCTGTACAAAACAACTGAAACATAATACCCAAATATGAAACATAAATTTCAAAAGTGGGCTACGTATAATGACAATAAGATGTGAGTATGTGTTCCCAATTTCTACAAAGAGAACAGATAAGGCACTACATTTTAAAAATACTTCCATATAAACAGATATTCATAGGCAAAGTGCCTTCTTTCCACTCTCCATCCACTTCTTCCCTACTCTGATTTATTGGTTTTCACATAATAATCCTACTATTCTGTTTTTCTGACTGCTGAACACACAGTCTCTAAAACTGTAATGTATGAACAGGATGTTCTACGATAGGAGCTACAAATTTCAACATTATTTAACTTTAATTTTGATTACTGGCAACTATACTGAACTGTTTAGTTAAAAATATAACTCTGATTTTAAGAACTACTAAACTTATAATGGTAGCATCCATAAGGAAGAAAATGAAAAGTACTTGGGAAGTCATTCAAAAATTGTCACTTGTTTTCTGTGTCTTCCATCTTTTCACGGAAGATGAAAAAACTGAAGTTAATATTCCATGTTAGTCCACAACTACAAAAACAGTGATAGCCCATAGCCAGCCTTCTCTCCTAAAACTCAGAAAATTTTCATCACGGAAAGAGAAACAGGCCTTGAGTACAACACCAGCCTCAGAAATAAAAGCTCCACTTGAAAAAGAATGAAATAAATTTAAAAAGTTATCCAGGCCATTCCATAGTCCACGCTTACTAGAATATTCCATATTGGCTTGAAGCGTCTTAATATATCCAATCAGCTGCACACCACCACCCTGGTCTAACCTATTTCTAAGCTTAACTTTGGGTGTTGTGAATGACCAAAACAGTTTCATGTAATAGAAATTTCTAAACAGAGTTGTAACTTTCATTGAATTTCTTTTTCTACCTAAAGTTAGTTTCAAAAAGCGCGAGGAATGGAAAGAGGAAAGAGTCTGTTGATAACTCCTCAGACATGAGGACAGAAGCTTCACCCATCATCATCTGGATGCTAAATCACCCTGGTCAAGCAGTCCACCCATGATCTAGATTCTAGGATGGAACCTCAAAGGTTTTCTCATTTTGAATGCCATTCAGGTTGTATGGAGCCTAGGCACCAACAGCAGTTCAAATGTTTGAAGAGCCTACTACTTAATTAGCACTCATGCTAATGTATTATACCAGTTTCTCTAAAGCTTAATAATGCTGTATTGCTTTCTATGTTATGATTACCTACCCAAATCCCTCTTATCTTTTGATCCATATTTTGATTGCTCAACTGGGGTGCATCTTGCTCTGGTGGACATATACTGTTTTTGCCCTGTTTTAAAAAAGTTCAAAACAATTTTAATAGTCATAGTATAAAATAATACTATTAAATTTAATATTGGGCAAACTCTTTTGTATAGTCATGGCTAAGACACTATGTGCCAAGACCCAAAAATATCATTGTTTCCACTTTGATTCAATTACAATTATGATAGCCAATACATTTACATGCATTGTAAACTAGTCCACTTTAATTGTGTATGTGGTAGGGGCTGATGTGTGTGCAGAAAGTCAGGGACTCATGTCAGCATCCTGCCCAATTACATCCCATAGTATTCCCTGGAGACAGGGTCTACCATTAAGTCTAAACTAGCCTGGAAACCAGCAAGGATCAGTGAACCTCTTGTTTCTGCTGTGTAACAGCAAGCACCGCGCTACACAGAGGTTTTCTATGTGGATTCGGGGGTTTAAGCACAGGTCTCCATCCTTGTGCAGCAAGAGCTTTTACTCACTAACACTCATTTTCTTTTTCTGAAAAGATCTCATAGAGTTTTATTCCTAACCTAAGTTAGGAGCATGAGGCATTCTTTGAAAATTTGTTATTTAATATTGTGTGTATTATACAAGTTATGAAAAGGTTAAATATACAGCAAAAATTTGAGCCTTTTTCCAGAATATGAGTATTAAATTATAGTAAAGAATATTATGAGGAGTCACTCAGTATAGTAACTGAAGTTCTGGATACAAGTTTTCTTCAAATTGTAACTTTTCTCTCAAAAGTAAAAGCCAAACTAAAATATGAAATGGCTTTCCTATTAAAAGTATTGAAAATGTAATTACTTCTTCAATATTACAGAAAGAGGCACAAATATAAATGTTCTTCAAATCAAGTGGAAAACATTATGGTTTCTTTTTCTCTAAAAGAGACATTCAAGTACAAACAGTTATTTGCCAGCTTACATAAATGCAGTAGCATATTATGAGTTTTTCAGTTCAAAGGATAGATTTTTGCCAGCATTGAAACCAGCATGTGATAGACTGGGACCATGATTTTATTTACCCTCAAGTTCCGGCTGAAGAAAAGAAAGAAGAGTAATAATTTACAGAAAATAAAACTTTTCAGTATCTGAAACAAACTATTAGAGAGTTTCAAATACCAAAGTACTTCAAATAAAACTGAGAAAGTACTCAAAAGTGAAGCATTTCCTTCACATCTATCCCTGAGAAATTCTGCCCTGAGAGCTGTCACTGCTTTTCCCTCTAGACTCAGGCTTGTGAGCAAGTCTGCACTTACTGACACTCACTTATAACAATTTTCAATCTTTCCTTCCAATCCATAAAAACTAAAAACACGAAAATCGCTTCATTTCTCAACAAACCTGCACAGTCAAAATTACTTTTCAATAATCTGCTGAATGTGCCTCTTTCCTCAGTTCTGAGGCTTGGTAGGTTTGCTGAATCAAACTGGGTCCTAACAACTGCTCTCCTTCCAATAATTCTACAAGACAGGACACAAACGCTGCTACCAAAAGTAATGACACCAAAGTATGACCAGGAGGGCCAACATGAAAATACCCAATAAATTTCAACAGATCTGTGTCTCAGTGATCTATGTGTGTCTATGTGATGGACATACAACAGAGTGAGCCCCCAGCTTAGGGGAGCACATTAGCAATGAAGCCACAGCAGTGAACAGGACACTCAAAATGACCATCAGCTGAGTCCAATTTCAACCCGCTCTGCCAAATGTCGATGAAAAGTAAAGTGATTGTGTGGGGGTGTGGGTGTGGGGGTGTGTGGTTATACGTATGGAGGTGGTTATCACAAGACATGGCCTTCTGAATGTGAGCGGTGTTCTAAGTGAACCTATTCTTGTCACCATCGGTGTCCACTAACATTTTCACTGGTCCTCACTGAAAGTCTTGAACAAGTGCTATCATCTACCTTAAGCAATATCTTCTCCTTTGCATAGCAAATAAGCCTTCTATTAGGACAGTCTCACAATTCCATTTTTCTCCCTCTGTTCATTGATCTTTGTGTCATAAACATAGCATTAACAACAAGAGCTCCCACATGCCCTTCTAAAATCTTAACTCTCCAACTAGCACTCAAGGCTGGACTATTTGCCAATTTCCATCTCTAGTTGGCGTCAGGAAAAACTACATTTTGCTTTTTCTGTTTTTTTCTGTTTTTTTTAACTATGTAATTGGTTCCTTTTTCCTCCACAGAACTGGATGCTATTCTCAAACACACATCCTTCCTATACTTAGAAACCTTTGCTTTCTCCCAGTTTCTTCCAACATCAAAATGTTGTTTCGTTGGTCTTGAAGGAGATTTTTTTTCTACGCCAAATTTAGTGGCATCAATGTTCAACAAAATGATTTCCAAATGACAGTCCTTAGCAGCACACTTTGGATACTGGAAAGACTTGTTCCAAGCAAGAGGGCAGAGAAAACGATTTCCAGCAGGCAGTTGCTAAGCTAACTCTTAAGACAGAAATAGACTAGAAAGGGAAGGGTTAGAGACTCTTCCTGGCCCAAAGAAGAGTAAGTGAAATACTGAGGGGGTAGGTGGCACCAGGTGTTGCGACTTCAGCTCATTCTGTTTTATTGTCAGAGTGTAAAGAAAGGAGGGAAAACAGGAGAAACTGAGGCTAGAGGGGAAGACTGCCCAAAGTCTCAGTTATTGCTGAACTTGACATAGGCAGGAGGTGCACCTCATGCAAACATGAAAAAAGGAAGGGAAATGGCTCTCCCTACTTCTTCCTAATTTCCATGGCCACAGAATGAAACCATACATGCTCCTCAAACATGTTAGTGATCTCGTGTCTCATATCTATAACACATAAAAGTGCTTACATTTTATATATACTAATTTGATATTTTGGAGTGCTTAGGACTAAAACCATGGCCAAGTATATACCTTAAATAATACCTCCTATTTCACATTAATTAAGCCATGGGAATGTCAGTAAAGAGTGAAAACTTCTGTATGGTACATGAGAATATTCCCGTGATGATGACAAGCTAGGGTCTTGGGCAAAGTGATATAACTTGACTTAAGGTGCAAGAGAGACTGCATGGTGTCTCCAAACATTTCTCTCAAGGGGTGGGTGGGTGTGTGTGTGTGTGTGTGTGTGTGTGTGTATTTTCATTTTGGATTAAGGAGGATTTTGATTATATGAAAGCCTTCTCCTCAAATCTTTATTTTCAATGTGGAGGAAAGGAAATTTTATAATATAGTAAACTTGTAAATTTTAACCTCAAAGCAGTATTTGGCTTCTACTGAAGGCTGAAATTGACAAATGACTATCCACTTAAGATTCTAGACTTTTTATGAATATAATTCACCATTTTTTTAAATTTCAAAGTCATGTATTCTATAAGAGATACTCATAAAAGGATATATAACTTAAATAAGATGGTTTGTCACTAATAAAAATTCGTATTATTTTGTTTATGCTTCACTTCTGTTTAATGAGTAAAAGTAATACAACATTAAAAGAAAATTTCAATGTATGTCTATAAAACATTAAGAAGAAAAACTTACTTGTATCTGCTTGGCTTCCCACACTGATGTATCTATCGTTGCCTGGAAGTGCTGTCTGGTAATAGGCTGTCTCCTCCTGTGGAGGGGTCTTGGCATTCTTTGCAGTGAGGAAAGCCACTGCTAACTCCAAGTTTCCATTACTATCCTTCAAATAGCAAGAAGGGAACATCCAATGATTTTGGAGTAAAGGTATCCAAAATGTATCTAATTTTATCTTGAATATTTTGTAACAAAAATCATTTTGATTTAAATATATTTTAATGCAACTCTAAACTCTAAAAATGTATCACCCATATACTCTACCTCAATAATTATTTTTAAAAACTATATTTATTATTTGATATTCATTATTAAAACTTCTATTACACTGCTAAATCAACTCTCTATTTTCTTAGCTACCTATTCATTTGGAAAAATACAATCATGAACTTCTAATTTTAAAAAAAATGAGTAACCAAGAGTTTTTTTCTAGGTTTTGCTTTCAGAGTGGAAAAGTGAATACTTAAAATATGGTTCCTCAACAAGGATATTGGATGCACACCTAGGAGAAACTTAAGAAAATGTCACGAATTCTTAGTACAGCAGAGGGCAGAAACACTCATGCCATCAAGATAAAAACTCTTCCCATACACACATACACACATCAGTGCTCATCGAAAGCACAGCTAACCAAAATATGTTAATGTTCATTTAGAAGTAACATAAGGTCGAAAAGTATGAGGAGGCTTGCTCGTTTTTTTCTTTAGATTCTCTAAGAGGCTGATTAAAAGTAAAATGTACTATGAGCTCAGGACAGCTAACTGAGACAGCATAATAAACTCAGATGTTAACCAAGTCATCTCCATAGTGGCCGCAGTCAGGATGCAGAAGGCTTGGCTGTTTAAGCAGAAAACCACTAGAGTATTGTGCACACCGTATTTACGTTCGTTTTAAAAAAATCTTGTGCTGGCTGTGGATGAAAAGGAAAC
>LOJH01001226.1:0-19014 GCA_001685095.1 Ellobius talpinus
TGGCTATATTCTGCCCTGCCATAGGCCAAAGCAGATTTATTCATTAACCAATAAGAACAACACATATACAGAAGGACATCCCTTATCATCTCCCCTTTTCTGTCTAAATAAAAGGAAGGTTTTAACTTTAACATAGTAAAAATACATCTTATGAGTCAGACTCACCTTTCCCTTTTAAGGCTGAGTAATTTTCAATTGTACATATATGTTACATTGTATTTACTTGTTCTTCAAAAAGATTGCTTCAATCTTCCGGCCATTGTAATATGACTATGAACTTAAACAATTTTTTTAGATTAAAAAATAAATAAATAAATAAATGAAATTATTACATTAAAATAGATAATTATTATAGAAATAATGTGCAGATGATCCATAATTTTATAATAATGTTGAACTCTATGTTTGCTTGGACTTGCCCAGACATGAAGACAGTAACCAGAATTCTAAAAAATGTACCAGTGTCAAAGGATGATATTTAAGAAAATGAAACAAAGGGCAAATTTATAGCATTAAAACTCAGCAAGAACAAAGGATCCTTTCCAAAAATGTGAAAAACAAAATATGGTGTCCTCTCCCCCTAAAATGCTAAAACCATTGAAGAACGGATCTTACTGCCTAGCCTTTGCCAGATAAGCCTTTCAGTGCAGAGGGTGGTGAAGGCAGTTGTCAGTACAGACCCAACATTGGCCGTAGTGCTGAGAGTAAGTGATGGGGGCTGCCTAGATGGGATAGACATATAATTTCCCGCAAGGCTTGAGGAACACTCTGGAAAAGAGGAAGGCAGAGGTGATACACATCCATCAAGGTCAAATGAGGTCTCTCAGTGCCTAGGGTGGAGATGGTTTAACATTTGTCTCCTAAGCATTGTTCCTCTGTTGCTTTCTGCAGTTGGACTTAGCTGTTCTCTGTGGATTGTTCGTGGGAATACCACAGCATAATTCTTCAAATTAAAACAAAATCCACTGAAATGGTTTAGA
Source organism: Ellobius talpinus (assembly GCA_001685095.1). Classification (NCBI taxonomy): domain Eukaryota; kingdom Metazoa; phylum Chordata; class Mammalia; order Rodentia; family Cricetidae; genus Ellobius; species Ellobius talpinus. The sequence continues at coordinate 981 of LOJH01001226.1, forward strand.
GACATCGTTAAAAGAGTAAAATGGCTCATACTTCTGATTCTTTGTTGGTGTTAAGGGAATAAATAGACCTCGACTCCTTCATAGGCTTAGCTACACACTTTGAGGGATTGGTGCAAAGTGAAAATGCAGCAGAATATTCAGCCAAGAGCAGATGATGCTGTGTGATGACACGGGTTGCATGTCCACGAAGTCCTCCTTGATTTCCAGTGTGCTGCATGAGTAAACCTATGCTTTGTAAATGACAATGAGATGCTAGCCAAGTTGCTTTCCCTGGGAAGAAAGCCCAGGGGAAATCTGCCCTTGAAAGTAAGGATATTGCTGCTGTGACTTGCCCATTAGGCAAAGGGATACTCAGTTTCTGTGTGCACACAAGTTAAGCACATGGGACAAATACAAGTGGAGAGCACACAATGAGGCATCCAATATTAAAGTAATATGCATTTCTTTGAGCTAAAAGGTAACCAACATTCTATGTAAACACCTAGCAAAAAAATTTCGCCTTCAATAAAAACACTGATACTTTTAAATGAACATAACCACACATAATCTTTTATTTTTGCAAGCATCCACATATACAAGATTCTATGTATCAACAATAAAATTATAAGCCAGGAACATAAAATATGTAATGAAAGTAATTCCCATTCGCCTGATCACAAGCAAAGGATTTATCTGAAAAGAATTATCACTTCATCTTTATACGCAGTTTGGTTCCTGTACATGTTTATTGATGGGTGCTATTTTCACAGTTCAGCACTAATTATTAATTTGTATATCCAGGAGACTGTACACATAGTTCTCACTATTCTCAAGAGATTGTTTTTTCGTAAATAATAGTATAGATGAGAGGCTCAAATAGCTCTCACTCCTAGCTCGCACCATAACCCTGTCAGGGAGTCAGAAGTGCAGGCAACATTGTATCTCCCATAATTAAGGTACCCATAATTCAGGGGCAGGAAAGGAATTTTATGTGAGGGGAGCACAGAATGAAGAGTTGGTCCCTGGGTGCTGTTTCATTTTAGTGCCAAGACATTAGCATCTTGAACACTTGAATGTGAGCACAAGAAGTTCATAAGGGGGTGAGATAATAATAATGATGTCAGATTTGCCTAGAATCTTGTTCTGAAAGCTGTTCAAAATGAGAGTAGAGCAGACACTTTCCTAGGGTCCTTTTCACACTCTTTTTTATTTATAAAAAAAGAAGCACAAAAACCCAATGATTTATTTGATTATAAAGATACGCTTTTAAAAAACCTTCATGTGCTACATTGGTGGTGTCGGTGGTGGTAGCTGAGTGATTGTACCAGGCTTGTAAAAGCCCTGCTATGCACGTGGAAATCAGAAAATACTCTCCAGTGTGAGCCCTCATCTCTCACCTCTTCGGAGACACAGTCTTTGTTTCATCACAGCTGAGTACTCCAGCCCAGCAGGCCCCTGAACTCCAGACTATTCTCCTGTCTCTACCTCTCCTCTCACCATGGGAACACAAGGGTTAGTGTTCTATGGTGTCCATCTCTGCATGAATTCTGGGATGTGAACTCAGATCCTATGCTCATGTGGCAAGTGGTTTATACACTGAACATTTATCCCAGTTCCCAAATATACTTCATTTCATTTAAATACAATTTTTCTAAAAAGGGATGAAAGTGTGGTTTTGTCCCTTCTACTTGACCATCAGCCCTTAGAATAGTTTGGGTTTTGTTGCTGAGGTGAACAGTATTATTTTAAAATAATTAATGGAGATGTTTAGACAATATTTTGAAACTGATAAACTAAGTATTTTCTGTTTAGTTAAATTCAACAAACTATTGTTTGAATTCACTATGGTTAACCTGTAGAGCAGGTACGGGAAGATTACCAATGTGACCAAGAGAAGGATTCCTGCATGATCCATCAAAGCAAAGTTCTCTTCAGATAGATTACCCATAAGCCTGTGCTGGTAAGTGCCCTGGAGAACTGTATGGCAGAATGGCAAGGAGACGATACTCCCCAGAAAATGAATCTTAAAGTATGGATAAGAATTCAAATGTTCAGCAAGGTGGGGCAAATGAACTAAAAAAAAGTGGAAAGTTTATTGTTGGGTTTGAGATGTTGGAAGAGAAGAGAATATTTCTTACCTGTCCAAATGAGTCTTATCTTTTATCTATATTGATGAAGGGTTATAGATTAGGCTGTGACATTGTATGTGCTGTGCTTGAAGGAGATAAAGATACTGGAATTGTGAAATAGGGGTCAAAGACAGGAGCCATATTTGGAGTGTGAGACCATGTAGCTCACATTTTGTAACCTATTTTACCCTTGACAGAAATCAGGTGGTGGCGGTGGTGGTAGTTGTAAGTAAAACCGTATGTAAGAAGTATAGGCAGAATTTTTTCAAAGTAAGTAGACTTTCTTTAAAAAGACAAAAATGGTTTGCTCAGTTTTGTCTCCACAGCTATTTTAAGGTGCTGTGTAAAAAAGAACAACTATGTTCTTCAGTAAGTAAAAGATCCTTGCATCACCACTTCCAAATGAAGATGGAATTAGATTCGTGTGTAATACTTTTGATAAGTTTTTAAGAAACTAAGGCGTTTCAATGACAGCTATGTTAATGCTCTAACATTATATGTAGTGATCAGACTATTGTGTAACTGAGAGGAAACTTTGATCAAATATAAGAACAAAGAACATCCTTTATAATGTAAACATCAGCTGGCATCATGGATATCACATATGCAGACATCCATAAGAGCACTCTGCCTACATCATTCAAGTAGAACCATAAAGGAATCCCTTTCCTAGGCTCTGAAAATCCTCAGTACGTGCTGAATCGTGCAAACTCTGTGATTACTAACACCAAGTTTGAATCTCTGGCTTCTGACCTGTTGTTTTATTTTGTTTTCAATTTTATTCCTTGAGGCCTACCCCACCCTTTATGGTTTTATGTCTTTTTCTCCTGAGTATATACATAACCTACGTGTTTGGTCCCTCAAATGAGGCTGCAGACCAAGGAATTGGAAGCTGCTGCCTCTTGACAGCTTCTGCTTTCTTCCTCGCTCATGAAAAACATCCCGAGTAAAGAACACCAGCAGTGGCTTGTGTAGCTTCTGGGCATTTTTTTTGTTCTTGTGATCTGAAGTCCACTTATTGTGTTTTCTGTTATTTGGAGGTCATCAAACTTTGATCACTAGTGGAGGAGTGTGGGGTTTTGCCTTGATCTTTAAGATCACACTAGAGGCTGATTTTAAACTGCATGCATGAAAGGTTTATTTTAAAATTAAAAAAAGTGCTATAAGCTAGTTCTGTGAGGGTAACTGTTTAAGAATGGGTGAGATTCAAAATAGTACTAATTATAATTAATTTGTTTCGGAAGAAAGCAACATCATTACTGATACCCAGTAATTCTAAATTCAACTGGGTTCATTACAGAATGCAGCTCTGCTCTCCTTTTACATCCATTTGATCAGATGTGCACAAGCCTACCGTTAATTCAGGTAGGCTACACATACACACATACACAAGCAGAGAAACACACACACAGATACATACATAGATGCATTGTACTGATACACCTACACACACACACATACACACAGTTACACACACACACACATCCTTCTTACCAGTCTTGACAACATGCGTGTGTGTGAACTGTGTGTATATCTGTGTGTCTGTGCGTGTGTGTGTGTAGGTGTGTGTTTTGTCACGAGAACCACCATAACCTATTCCCATTTTATTGACAATTTACTATTCAGGTTAGAAAGATTAAATTTCTTTGTGTTTTTAAATGACAACATAATTATTTTTGAAAACTTAAAACCATAATAAGTAAAACTGAAAAGTTTTCTGCTTATTTGGATATACTTCACAGGGAAATATTTTAGAGCTCTTGAAGACTCTGTGTCTCATGCCTTGCATGCTTGCCCAAGGTCTTAATTCTTACATGTTTTCACTGATTCACTAAGTAATCTACTACCAGATTATTAAGTTACTTTTCCTTAAATGACTATTTAAATTATATAAAGGGAACCACCTGAACTGGTTCACGTCTAACTCGGTTTGATTGTGTTGATCGAAGTCTTAATTTTAGGGCTGCATTTTATGAAATTAAAAAATTAGGGCAACTTGAAACTCACTGTGAACTAGAGGACAGACATAATTATTATTTGTTTTTTACATACTGAAATTTGTGGGTTTACGCTTCCCTCTTCTTCAGCAACTCTCAGGATCCTTTCTTTATATCCTATTTTCTACTTTGTAGCTAATGGAATCACATAATCTAAACAACATACTAAGTATTAGTTGAATGTCTTCTTTGTATAAATGAAATCTAAATGATTCATATTAAGACCCGTGTCTTGGATGCCCAGATTTCTTGCAATCTCCACAGAATGGGATTCCTTCTTCTGAGATCTGATCAGTACCTAACATCACTTATTCGCTCAACTATTTGTTCAGCCACTTGCCAAAAAAATCCATCTGCAGTTATATAATATTGCATAAAATATTATATAAGGTTCAAGTAGAGATCAAAAGAATATTTAAGGACTGACATAAATTTTAGTTTTAAGTACTAAGCAAGTGTGTACATGTTAAAGTAAAAAAAACAAACTTTGATTAAAATAAAATTTTATATTCACTAGAAGATATGATTAGATGAGTGGATTTTAGGTGTTGAGAATCTAGCAGATGCCTTGCAGACGGTCTGAGCGCAGACATGGAATCAGTGACACACTGGGTCAGATTTGTGGAACAGTGCATTAGTCAACCTTGTTTTGGCAAGGAATCCATAAGGAAATACTTGAAATTATTCCTGAAACAAGTAGAAGACCCTCAATGGCATGAGCAGCAGTATGGCTGGATTCTGGCTGATCACCAACTCCCAAAGTTGCTCATAAGTTCCTTTAGGAATGATGATCCCTGGTTAAAGACATCGAGAAGTCTGTCAATGTCCATCCCCTCCTGCAAGCTCACATCCACACCAAAGCAAGTTAAAGGTCTGGGAGACTCTGTTATAGATGCCACCAACCCCTTCTGTTCACCTCTGCCCATCAAATTGTTAGAAAACCATTTAGCTTAGCTTCTTATGCGTGTCATGTTTCCAGTGTGAACCACTCCTTACATGGGCATTTGGAGATTTCAGCAGAAAGTAACACCAGGCCACCAAAATAGGAAGTACTATGGGTAATTTCATTTTTAAAGAGGTAAATATGAAAGTTGAATGAATTCAAATAATTTCTGTCCAATTAAGCAGGGCTGGGATGCAATCACTCCAATTTATGCTTAATGAGTTGTTCTCCATGGCATTGGCCATCTCCACAATCGGATTAGTAGTTTTATTGTTCTCAGGCAATATCAAATATGATAAATCATCATAATGTTCAACAAGTTTGACAAGATTCTCCCACCAGAATTTATAAAGTGATGAGTTGCTTCAAATATTAACATGCTTAATAAATATTGAATGAGCTCCTATGGCAAAAACAAAACTTATTTACAAAGCAAAGGAAAACAAGCAAACATAAGTGTAATAATGATGGCTTCTGGTTGATGAAAGTATATCTTGAGCAAAGAAAAATGTTTAGGCTCTTTACAATAATAATTAAATTCAGTTAACCTACTTGGTAAGCTTGTTATTATTGTTTTGACTTAGATGTTTATGCACTTCTCATAATTATACCTAAATTAGATTTTAGAAAGAGAATCTGCAGTTTCTAAACCAGTGCTGTTGAAGTGTGAGAAGCCTTCCTTCTAAGCCTGGATATTTGGATATTTTGTTCCTCTTGGGATTTTTCTGTGAGGTTGAAAAGTGTTAATGATTTTTCTCCAGCAAGCATCTAAAACCACAAACATCACTTAAGAGGTATTCAGCAATGTTGATGTCACGGCTTGAGAAATAAAGCTGCCACAAAGAGCAACTTTTCTGAAATCTACCAAGGAAAGAGCCAGTGTGAGTACACACTAAAAATAAAAGCTTTTTATGGCCACTTTCAAGGAGCATTAGAATTAAGAACACAGCCCAAGAGGTGCATATTTAGAAACTCTTCTGCCTTCTAAGCTGTCGGTAGTGTCAACAAATACAGCACAGAAGAATGTGTGTTTTCATTCATAGAGAAACACAAAGGGACCAGCAAAGGATTTTACAAAAGGCTTCTAAAGTGTTGTTAATCACCTGACTAAAGGACTTTTGTAGGATGAGGCAATAGAAGGAAAGGCAGCCTTGGAAACTGGGAAAGAGTCTGTGGAATTAGTGTACTGGTAGCGAGGTGGAAGAAATTCTAATGTTAGAAAACTTTTGCAAACCGTCAATACATATGAAACAGAACAAATATTGATTTATATTTTCAGAAACATATGCATGCAGTTCTCCTAATTCTCAAGAGATTTTATGAATAGCAGTGTAGATCAGAGGCTGAAGTTGTGACTAGCTCTCACTTCTGTCTTCATATCATAACCTCATCTAGGAAATTTATTCTATCAGTGGTTCTCAGTCTTCCTAATGCTTGACCCTTTAATATAGTTCTTCATGCTATGATGATCCCAACTATAAAGGTATTTCATTGCTGCTTGACAACTGTAATTTTTCTACCCTTAGGAATCGTAATGTAAATATCTGATATGCAGGATAGCCGATATGTAATCTCCCCCGTCAAAGAGTCAGTACTCAGAGGTTGAGAACCATTGTGTCTAGCTTGTAGTGGGATAACTGTACATGGTGTAAAGATGTATGGCTGTGATTGGTGTAATAAAAAGTTGAACAGCCAATAGCTAGGCAGTAGGTATAGGCAAGACTTCTAGACAGAGAGATAACTCTGGGAAGGAGAAAGGAGGAGTTGCCAGCCAGACACAGAGAGGAAGCAGGAGGTGCAAGGTGGAACAGAGGTAATTCCACAGGGAAGAATGCCGATGAATATAAATGGGTTAATTTAAGTTATGAGAGCTAGTTAGGAATATGATTAAACTATAGACCAATCTTCATAACTAACAAGTCTCTGTGTCATTATTTGGGAGCTGGCTGGCAGAACAGAAAAAGACTTGTTACAGGGATGGTATTGTGATAGTATATTTGTATAGAAATTTTATTTCTATACAATAGACATTGCTTGGAAAAGAATACTATTTAATTTGATATAGTTAAATTTTTTCATTGATTTTCAACTTTCAGAATGAGCTATTGGAAGATACTAGAGCACGGCTGTTTAATGCTCCTAAAAGAATCACATGTCAAAACCTTGGCCCCCAGGGTGGTGCTGTTGGGAGGTGCTCTAGAGATCGTCAACACTCTTCTTACTTTTACTAATGCACGTCTAAGCTTAGTGCATGGCTATACTGACGATTTACTTCTTACATATGATAATCACTTCCACTACTTTTGAAATCTTAACGTGTCTATTTGTTGTCTTTCTTGTATTTTTTTTTCCTGGAATATTTATTGAGAGACTGTCTCAAAATGAGTAGTTAGAAGAAAAATATCCCAAGTCTGTACATTTCTAAATATGTTTTTTATGTGTCCTTCACAATGACACTGGGTACCAGTTTGGCTTTAATTTGGGACCATAACAAACGCCCATCTGGAGCAAATTATTACTTATGGCTGGAGGTCCAGCATAGGTGTCAATGGGCTAAAACCAACGTACAATAGAATTGCTTTCTTTCTGTCTCTTGCTTGTGCAAGTGACTCCAGAATTGATTCTCTCTCTTTGTGGATTGGAGTCCCATTCTCTAGCTCCCTATGAATGGAGTCTGCCTTACCTTTTGGAAACTACTGCACTTCTTCACCCACAACTTTTGACTGTACCCCAAATCAGGACTCCTCGACAGAATAGTTGTATCCTATATCTTAATCATTTTCTTTTCTTTTTCAGTTTAATACTATTTTTAATTAATATACAAAGTAACAGGTTTTATCACAGCATTTACACACATACCTGGCTTACACAATCTTTCACACCCAGCCTTCCCTTTTCACCGTCTCCTTGCTCCTGTGTGACATCTTTGCTTGTACCCATGGCCCTAAATAGACCCCATTCTCTCAGATCATGTGTCCTGTTGTCCTCCCAACCCTTCCCAGTCCCCACCTCACAGTCCTGTTCCTAACACTTCCCACTTCCATCAACGTTCCAGGAAGTTTCACAATTCTACTTTGTCTTCACAATCGAACAAAATCCCAATTTTTCTGCCATTACTCCTCTCACCTTGCCTTGAAAAAGTCTCATATAAAAGTTGTATAAGTCAGATGGAGATCATAGACTGTAAAGGATAGAATTCTATCTGACATAATTTTCTGCTTAATGTTGGCTCACCAAAGGGAACCAATCCTTTCTTCTGTCAAAATTTGATAAAAAAAGTAGCTCTTAGTTTTATCTCCTGACTTCTTGGCTTCATGTGCATATACAAACATTCTTCATATTCTTATGATGCTGATGGCAGCATCAGTGATATCTTCTCTGAGCAATTTTCATTCCGAGCTTTTCCTAGGGCTACAAAATTTGGAATTCTGTTAAACATAAAAGCTGGTCTAGAAGCTTAGGTTGTTAATTTCATTGATTTACCTCAGAAGCTTTTGTCCCTTTGGAGTTGGAGAGACTGCTCAGATGTTCAGAGTGCTTGTTGCTTTTCCAGAGGATCCGTTTTGGTTTCTCCCACCAACATCTGGCTTCTCACAGCTGCCTACCACATCAGCTGCTAGGGAGTCTGACGCCCTCTTCTCGTCTCCTGGGGCACCTGCATGCTAGTAGGATTTACTCACATAGACATATATGTACATAAATAAAATAATCCTAAAATGTGCTCCCATCCTTTAAAGAAAGCTTCCAGGTATTTTTGAGATGGAAACCAACCTCCTGTTTCTCCTACTCATTTTTAAAATTTTTATTATTTTAATATTTATAATAAATCATATCTAGATTTTTACAGTGTGCTCTATCAATAAGACTAATCCTGAGGTCCATGAAGGAGATAATTAAATTAAATTTAAAAAGGGGGAAACATTAGCGATAGTTGTTTCATGTTTAAAAATCATTAAAGAAGAAAATATTATAATTAAAAACTTCCTTTTCAGATGACATCTGAGCATGGAAATCACAGAAGCTCTATGTGGTTCAGATATAATGAGCTTCCAGAACTCTCTCTCTCTCCAGGACAGTGTGAGGCATTTCCTACCATTTCAACAGATGAGTGTCTTTGAAACACTGAACTCAAATAAATACCTTTATCCAGAGTCAGTCTTCCCATCCTGGTGATTACAATAGCAAGGTAGAGAAAAATAAATAAGGCTCGCTGTACAAACTCACATTGTAATGAAGATCTAACTTCAGTCATTATCTCCTGAAACAGCAGTTAGGAGGTACAGAGGGGACGGGATATTGCTGTTCTTCTGTGCGCTCGGCAAGGAGAAGGAAGCAATTTGAATAAAATATCTAACAAATAAACTGTTGGGGATTTGTCAGAAGTATGGTGCTGGTCTCCACGGGAAGTCTGTGAGGAGTGGAGAAGGTCTGTAATGATGAGGATGTCTTTGCCCTGGTCTTCCATACATTGAACACCAGGGAATCTTTCCACCAACTGTCTCGGTGCTCCCAAACTCTATGGGACAGCCAACAGCCTCAAACTCCAATGGGCTCCCTGACATTACGTTTTAATGAGCGATGACTTTTCTTATTTCATTCAGGTTTGCTGTGCATCCTGATTTGAAGACTTGTGAAATTTAAATCTGAATTAATTATTTTCAAATGTACCTAAAGTCTCCAGGAACTGCAAAGAATGCTTCAAAAGAACCCTGTTCTTTTTTGTTTTTGTTTTTAAATTTCCTGCAAAGAGAACCATAAAACTGAATTCTTATTTTCCATGTCATGTTTTAAATAAAACAAATCAAATCAATCCTTAAGTAAAATCACTCCATGATATAAATTCTGGGATAATAAAGGTTGAGGAGGTGGCGTGGGCTGTAAAGTGCTAGTTGAGTGCAAATAAAGGGACCTGAGTCCCATCCTGGGACCTACCTAGAGGGCCTTTTATGGCAGCTTATAATCCCAACATCAGGAAGGCAGAGACAGACAGATTCCTGAGGGCTCACTGTTCAGCCAATGATGCCAAGTCAGCTGACTCCAGGTACAGTAGAAACTCTGCCACAAAGAAGTAGGGTGGAGAATAGTTGAGGAAGACACTATTATTAAACTCTATCTTCCACATTTATGCATATGCTTTTGCACACACACAAACAGGAGCATGTACACACACACACACACACATATATGGGATATATATGTCTGTTTAGATCTTGTTTTAGCTGGGCGGTGGTGGCACACGCCTTTAACCCCAGCACTCGGGAGGCAGAGGCAGGCGGATTTCTGTGAGTTCGAGGCCAGCCTGGTCTACAAGAGCTAGTTTCAGGACAGGCTGCAAAGCTACAGAGAAACCCTGTCTCAAAAAAACAAAAACAAACAAACAAAAAGCTTGTTTTATTGTTAGTTACAGATTAAAAATTTAAAGATTTGGGTGGAAGTAATTCCAAACAGAGAAATAATTTACTTTAAGTCTATCACACAGTCTTAATGTCAGAAGCAGAAAGGTCTATACAGCTTGGCAGCCCAGAGGGAGTTTTTACCCTAGAGGGATAATCTGGCCTATGAGCCCAGGCCTTGGGAGACACAGGCAGGAAATTTCTGCAAGTTCAGAACACCCGGTTTATATTATCAAGCTCTAGGCTCAAAAGCACAAAATAAGAAAGAAAAGAGAAAAGGGGGGAGGTGATTTAGCAAACTATACAAAAAAAAATCCTATCACTCCAAAATGAAGGCGAATTATGAAGTCACAATTTCTCTGTTTAAGGTTCCTGTCACAAAACTAAAAATGTAACCTGGGTTAGTGAGGACATAAAGAAAAGGGAAGTCTTGTATGTGAACAAGCACGGACAACTATCTTATGATCCGTCTATCTTGCCTCTGGTATATATCTCAAGAAAAGGAGATCAGCCTGTGAGGAGAGGTCCCGACTTCCATGTTTGCTGCAGCAGTATTCAGAACAGACAGGGTAAGGAATCAGCCTAGGTGGCTCTCAGTGGGTGGGTGGGAGAAGAAAGTATGGCATGTATATATAATGTGATATTATTCATTCATAAGAGGGATGAAAGACTTTCGTTGTGGCAAAATAGGACTGAAGGACATTAAGGAGCTAATCTAGAAGCAGAATGTCATACTCCATTCATTCTCAAGTTGGAAATGAAAAGGTTAATTTCAAAGTGGAAGTGAACACTGGAGGTTAGGAATTATAGACAGAATGATATATAACTGTACTTGCTTTGAACTTGGACTTCTCAATGTCCAGAACTATGAAATATAAATTTCAGTTTGTAGCCTCTGGCATGTTTTCAGTAGAAGTCCACTGAGGTGCATCTACAATCTTAAATGTGAAAAGAGAAGATATAAACCTAAGCATTCAATGTTATAAAGTAGAGGAGAAAAACTACCAAATATATTAATTACAAAAGAAGAAATGATTTGAAGGACAGAAAATACTAAAATACAATACAGATAGATTAAAGGGAAGCCCAGTCAAGCCGACCAGATCAAGCCAATCAGATATATCTAATATTCAATCAAGTCCAATCAAGCCAAGTCAACTAAGCCAATCAGATATTTCTAATAATATTTACAAAACATTGACAAGACTACAAAAATGCAAACGAGAAAGGGTGGGGGCAAAGAGCAGGAACGTAAAAGGATTCAGCTTCAAGTGATAGAATACAGAGTATCGTAAAGAGACATCTTCCTGGTATGTTGAGAGCTTGGAATAAATGGGGACTATTTATTCTATAACTCTTTTACTTACAAAACTTGCTTTGAAAAGGAACTTTTTATTTAAATAATTCTACAACTTTTCAGAGTAGGGATTTTTAAAAGGGAATATTACTAGACTGCAGGAAAAAAATTAGGATACTTTTCCATGAACTATTTTAAATGATCAAAACCCATATTGTTCTGTTATACTCTTCCATTGTTGTGCTGGATGCCTGAGAGAATCCACTCCAAAGGAGCGCAGATTATTTACACTCACAGGTGTCAGTCTGTGGTTGGCTGGTTCTGCTGTCTGTGGGCTGCTGGAAGGATGAACTGATGTCATGATGAGATGGAGTGACAAGACCAAGGCTCTTGCCTCACAGTATCCAAAAAGCAGAGGTCTAGGCCAGAGGAAGGGACCAAGGCAAAATTCACCCTTTTAAGGCGAGTCCACATTGATCTGCTTCCTCCAAGCAAGTTCACCCCTCCACAGCTTCACCACCTTCCCGTAATCTATTCAGATTTAATCTCTGATGAATAGACCCACTGATAATGACAACCCAACCCCTTCTCAAAGCTGTGTCTGTGACTACTGTTCCCACAAGGAAACAAGCCTTCAACCAACAGCTCTTTCCATTGGGACTGGGTGGGGTCATACCCAGCCAATTATAATCCCATTAAGAGATGGTGTTTCCTGCCACTGGAAACAGACATGCCAACGAGCTGTGAAAGTCAAGTATTTGTATATTCAGCTAAAATATTTGTCTGAGGTCTCACCTGCTGCATTATAGACATTGGCCATGGCTCTGTGGAGACCTTTCTGGAACAGTACAAATTCCTTCCTCTTCATCTATGGCAAAGGTTCGTGATGCCACTGTGCCACATATGTTTTCAATTAATCTCCTGCCAGGCTCTCTGATCGAATTATACAATCAGCGAATGTTTTAAAGGCTTCCCTAATTTGAAGCCCAGCCATAGGTTAAGCAGTCAAACCGTTGGCTGAACTATCCAACTCAAAGTACATGTTTACCATAAACAAATTATTTCACAGACACACGCATAGATCATGGGGTGCCGTAGCAGCGGAGGGTTGATGCCTTTGCCTCATTTTGTCCTTATACCTGAAACAAGACAATGATTTTTTTTAATACTAAGAATAAGGAACAGGGAGACAGTTCCATTCATTACAGTATAGACAAACAATCTGAATAATTCAGCCTGTTTACAGAGCACAAAGTGAGGCTCAGACCCCATAAATATTCATAATTAGTGTGAGAAATCAGTCTAGACAATTCAGAAACCACCGTAACTCTGCATCATTCAATTCACTTAGTCCCGAGAGAATTAATTCACCAGGTGATCATAATACCATCACTTTATCATTAAGTAGAAATACTACAGGGGAGGAAAATGCCTCCTTATTTTCTACTTAACTTACATCATCATGATGGTTCTGTGGTATGGAGTACTTACTGTGGGTTCAGTCATAGAAGAGGACTGTTCCCAACTTTCCAAGAGCTTTTAGATACAGCAGCTCTGTTTTGCCTTCCTTTTTCTGTCCCAGGTTTGGTCAGTTCACAAGAGATGTCACTTACGTCTTAGCTCCCTGCAATCTCATCGAGTTAAGCAACTCCAGCACCTTGTGAGATAGCTATTCAGAAGGCAGTGGTTCTTCTGATACTGAGGAAGGAATGGTGTCTTTTAGAAGGGCATGCTAGAGAAAAAAAAAGTTGGCTTGTAACTAAGGCTGGGTGAGAGGGATGTAAAAGAATGGCTTTGAAGATACAGGCAAAAATTAAAAGCCTCTGTGCTCTTAGTTACCTCTAGCGTTTCCCATAGCAATTCTTTTTACACAGTTAGAAAGCCGTTAAACGAAAGAAGGCATCGATGGAAAACCATGTGAGGGAAACAGAAATGGCAACCTTTCCTGGTAATTAAGAGTCAGAGCTATCTATGACTCTCACTCTCACATTCCGACCTAGCAGTGTGTTCAGAGAGCAAAAATATGGCAAGTCATTCCCATAAGCCTTCCTGATTTTCCTCCAGAATCTTGCAAATTTTACAAGTACTCCATTTCATTCATTGTTTGTAAAGGGTCTGTTGCAAAACAGAACAAAGCTGGAAAATTCAATCGTTTAGAGAAGAAAAACTTTGTGTCTAACTGTTGGATATCAACGCTAAAATAAATGCAGGGGCAGCATCCACCTCCCTCCCCATTCTGTTTCCTTAACCCCGAAACACTACTCTAGGAGCAGGTCTGTCTGAACCTGAATCTGAACGTGTCAGATGAGGGAAAGGCAAATCAAATAATTCTACACTAAATCCGAATAGGGTATACTAAGTTTTTTCTTTATTAAAAGGGAACTCATGGATCACAGCCAGGAAATAGGAAAGGGGTCCGACATTCAGGTGTGGTGCACGGGAAGAATAGGGCAAGCTGGCAGGACCTCTGCTTTTTGGTACCTAAAGCCACACCTCAACCTGGTCCAGCCTCCCCAAGGCCATTGGCTGAAGGAGGTTCCCAATCACCTCCCCATTTTGTCTAAATAAGAGTTCCAAATCCAATACAAAACTATTTGCAGTAAGAACAGATATCAAGTATAAAAATTAGAATTGCAACCAGCATAAACAATATTAAGTAAGGAACATATACTAAATGTTTTAATAATCATTTTATCCTAAGGCGTTTAAGTCATGTATTAGAAATGGCTTGGTTAAATCATAAGAGAAAAGTAACTATGATTATCTAATCTTTAACCCCATAAAAGGTCTGGAAAAGGAGATAATATTACTTGAGTAGGCAGGAAGTGCAATCAAGCAGCATCCAAAATGTGCAGTAGATGACAGAGACAATTGGCTACTTGGTCAATCACCCAAAGTCTCATTTGCAATGTTTAAGCAACCAACTTTGGCTAAGACCTAGAATATCTGAAAGACCATTTTTAGAGGCAGGAATTTTTTTTTCAAAACTGTCTTAACCTGTCTTGGAGAGGTTTGGCAATTTTTTTTTGTATCCTTCTTGTCCAGTCCAGACACCATGCATTTTGCCAGTAGTCTTGCCCTAAGGCCAGTTTTTCCAAGAAGAAAACAAGCTTCAAATGGTGGAGTGTCTTTGGTGCTCAACATTCTCTAGGAAGTAGATCGATGCTGCCAGGAGCAAACATGTCCCATGCTAGCAGAACCCTAAGTTATTTAAATACCATGTTCTACAGTTCTTTGAAGTGATTGAAGATTACCTATCTATGCAGAATACAATCTCTATGTATCTAAAGAACCTGATTAGTCTAACTATAAGTATGACAGACATGAATGACTATTGACCTATAATGCTTAATTCCTGTATAACTTGAAGACTAAGACTTCATATTGGAATATTAACTATCCTTAAACAATTGTGCAACAAATGAGGACAATGACTTCAAAATGTAAACAATGTATAATTATATTTATCAGAGGTAGAAATGTATGATGCAATATGATGAATATATCCCAAAATTGTATCAATATACAAAATGTCTTAAACAGAGGTACAAACATGCATGCATAGAATCTGACAAATAACTTTGCATAAGTATACAAATATTGTAAACAGAAATAGGATCTTATTCAATATAACAAATACAATTTGAATCGGAATCAATATACAAGAATGTATAAATCTATACCAATGTAAATTGTCTATAAATAATAGCTCACAAGTATTTACTCTATTATTTGCTATTATTAGTATTATTATTATTAGTGTGAGTAAGCTTGCTCCCCACATCCTTATTTGTTCATAATTTGGGCTTCCTAAATTCAAAAGTACCCAAAGGGGAGTTAAAAAGATTGTAAGATGAGCATCTGTCACTTCTACAAAATGGAGGAGAAAATGGAAAAACAGCAGAAGAGAGCCTGAATCAAGGAAAATCTTATCTGGTAATACTTGATCCCAGAGCTTTGAAAAATTAAAAACCAAAAAGAATGTGAGTCTGTGTCTGTGTCTGAAAATCATTGTCTGTAAATCAGTTCCTTAAGCTTACTTTATTTTAGTTTAATTTATTTTTAAATGTTATTATATGCATTTGGAGATATCATAAAAGTATAGAAAAATAATAAACCTCCTCAGGTCTGCCGTCCAGTTGCAACCTTTAACAATCTGTGTTTTGTTTTTGTTCATTCTTCCATTATTTGTTGAAGTCTAATTCACTCTGTATCTTACACATAATACAAGACAAAAAGATACCTGAATCTAGGAGCTGTCTTCTTTAGACCTCTGTGTTTTACAGTTCTCTTTGTTTATTCCCAAGACAATCATGGACACTGGATTGTTTACATTATTGCATATATGGATAATGCTGAAAGGAACAATATTCTTCTATATATTGATTTCATTTTCTTTAGGTATAGATCCAAAAGAGCCATCAATGCTGGTCTGGCAGTTTTATTTTTTGATTATGAGGAAGCTCTGCAGTGCTTTTTATATTAACTGCATTCATTTCCTACCTAAGAACACTGTACAAAGGTTCCTTTCTATCCACTTTCCTTTCTCTTTCAATAACAAACATTTTAAGATACATGAGCTGGAATTTCATTACAGTTTTACTCACATTCCCTTCCTTCCCAGGGTTGTGGAACATTTTTCACGTGCCTTGTGATGATTTCTAAGTCTTCTTAGGAAAAATGTCTGTTCAGCTCCTTAGTCTGTTCTTCAGTGGTCCACGTTATGAGCAGGCTATTTGCCTTCTTCCTGCTAGAGATCCTCTAATAACTGGACTGTTTACCCTTTACCAGATACTGTCAGAAAATAGTTTATTTCAATTCATAAGTTGTCTCTTTGCTCTGCTGATCTTGGCTTTTTCAATTTAATGAAGTGCTGCATATGTTATTCCCCCATTCTTTTGTATGTGTGGGCAGGGCTGGTGTGCACACTGGTCACTCTCACATCATTGTATCACATGAGAGAACCACTCCAGGGATGAAAGCTCCACTGTGGCTCATGGCCCAGAAGTTTCAGTGCATCACAGTGGAGAAGGGAGAGCATGGCCTCTCAGGCCACATGGGAGCATTGGATGGAGTTTATGGCAGCAGGACATGGGGCCCACACTGCTGACAGCACAGAGCCAGGAAGGAAGAAGTCATCCAGGACCAGGGGTCAGGACATTCTAAATGTTCTACCATCTCTTGAAATATTGCCACTCACTAGGAAGCAAGTTCTTGGAGCACGAGCTCCTGGAGGACCCTTCAGATGAATTAATGGTGTTTATCAGCTTTTTGGTACTGTGATAAAATACCAAGAGATTTGTTTGGGCTTGAGGTTTTGGAGGTTTCAATCTATGGCCAACTGGCTCCAGTGCTTCTTAGTCAGGCCAAACAGTACGGTGGGAGAAAACAGTGCTTCAAAATATTTTTATTTCATGACAGAAGGGGAGAAAATCTAAGGTAGGGGCAGAGAGAGAGAGAGCGATAGAGGAGCAAGGGAAGGGGAGACAGAGGTAGAAAAAGAGGGAGAGAGAGACGAGGGGAGAGAGATGGGGACAGGGAAAGAAAGAGAGGAAGAAAAGAATGGAAAGGAGAGAGGGAAAGAGGTAATGAGAGACAGAAGGAAAGTCTAATTGTGTCAACTAGGTACCATATCCAGCTTTCATCAGTTATCAATGCTCCAAAAATTATGAATCAATCAACAAATTAACTCACTGAAAGGCCATCCCAACTTAACTTTAATCCTTTTATGTTTTAACTTTTATAGTGGCATTGACAGTGATTTATGGGCCATCGTTCTACTCTGAATTTGATGATGTTCTTATCTTTTTATTAAGTTTCTGTTTTCTTGCTATTATATATATATATTTTTCACAAATGAATAAAATTTTCCAAGAATGTAAATATCATTTGAAAGACATGCTGTAACTACAACTACCATTTAGTGTAGTCTCCTGATATATTTGTAAACAACCTTCTAATGAGGGCATCAAGATGGTAGAATAGATTTTCACACTTATCCTTCCTAAAAGAAAAAAAACATCAGTTTGAACATTGACCCATTGACAAAAATATAAGATTTAAATCTGAGTGAGTAGTTCGGTACAATAGAAAAAGAAGGAAAGTTGTGTTAAAGAGGACATTTATCCCTCGTGTGTGTGTGTGTGTGTGTGTGTGTGTGTGTGTGCTAGGAGTAGCTTTTTGGATGTCTATACCCCTCATTTAAGTATATTTCCCCCTGGGGGCTGGAGAGATGGCTCAGTACTTAAGAGCATTGCCTGCTCTTCCAAAGGTCCTGAGTTCAATTCCCAGCAACC